>LKNJ01001625.1:0-25000 GCA_002120245.1 Maccullochella peelii
AGTTTTTCCTTGCCACTGTTGCCTAGTGCTGCTCATGGTGGGAATTGTTGGGTCTGTGTAAATATAGTCGGTCTAGACCTGCTCGTTATGAAAAAGTGCCCTGAGATAACTTTGTTATGCTATGGCGCTATATAAATAAAACTGAATTGAATTGAGAACTGTATGTATAGTAGGTCAAAGTTCAACCAGAAGTCAGTCTAAATGTTAACTGGTAGATTTTTACAGCGGACAGTTTGGGTCATAATTTTACCATTCGCCTTCACTTTCTCTTCCAGATAAGTTTGGCTAACCTGGGGGTTTGTTTCAAATCGAAATGTCTTACTGCTTATATTTCTTGCCCTGTCTGATTTATTTTAGTGATGCCATGTTCCTAGATTTCAGGAATTAATTTAGTGAGTACAATGTTATTATTACTGGCCAAAACCATGAAAATGGGACCAGTAATATACTGGAATTATCCTTTTAATAGAAGACCTTGTGATGTTTCTAAATGCCAGCTCATGAACATGATAATTATCCCAAATACAATGGGAATTTTAGTGTGTATCTTAACACAGCTACAGTAGTGACCAGATGTTTCTCCATAATACTGATCCCCTCTGTGACTCCCTCCAGTCTTATAGCCCACATGCTGCAGAGGGACCCCAAGAAACGAGCAACCCTAGGGGAGATCCAGGGCCACGAATGGCTTCAAGGTGTCGACCCCTCCCCGGCCACCAAGCTGTCCACCCCTCTGGTGTCCCATCGCAGCCTGTCAGAGGAGGAGCATGGCTCCATCATCCAGCGCATGGTGCTGGGGGGCATCGCAGACCGAGACACCATAACTGAGTATGTGTCGCTCTATCTCACACACACGCTTAAATGAACATGCAGCTATTCTTTCCTGTGTAATCTCCAATAATTTGCCATGCTCCACTAGTCCAGCTAAAGCTTAATTGAGTGTCGTCAACAGTTTAATTGCCATTAAGAACCAGCTGGCAGTCAATCCTGAGCTGTTGCCATGTCAAATTAAATCTCCACCCCCGTCACTTCCTTTTGACTCACGGTCAGGGTTTGGTGCTCTGCGTCTTGATATGTGAGTGTATGTGTGTGTGTGTGTGTGTGTGTGTGTGTGTGTGTGTGTGTTTTGAAATTCAAAATTGATTCCTCTCTCCGTCTTCTCAGGGCTCTGGAGTCGAATCAGTACAACCACATCACAGCTACTTACTTCCTGCTGGCTGAGAGGATGCTGAGGGACAGGCAAGAGAAGGAGCAGCACAGCCAGACACGATCACCCAGCCCCAGCAAGGCCCAGTTCAGGTACACACACACACACACACACACACACACACACACACACACACACACACACATTTCTTGAGATAAACAGAGTGCTGCCTCTGCAGTGCTGCGTACTGTCAGTTTCCAGAAGACAAGTTTGACAGCAGATGGACAGACGGAGCCTTTTTTTCAGACAGACTGAGAATAGAAGAGAGGGTGCAGATCAGCAACATTATCAGGGATGTTCCACCAAAAATATCTTGACACAAAGGACCAAACGGCTTATATTTCCCTTATTGAGGAAGTGAAACAAGAATATTCATAAAACAGATTGACTTGACCTGAAAATGGAATTACAGGCTTTTTTTCAGAAGAAAAAACAGGATTTTAAAGTTTTAAGAATTTGAATAAGTGTTCAAATAAATGTTTATTGAGTCAAAAGAATCTGACTCTTACACTCTAAATCATTGGTACCTGGATATCTAGTTATGTTTAGCGCCTGTTCATAGAAACTAAGTGGTGGCAGGCTAAAAGCTAACCAGATAGCTAAGGAACTAATGCTGAAACATAGTGAAAACCATTATTATATATTCTATCTGCTCTGTATTCTGCAACACAGACCATGCTACCTCTCTTTTGGTTCATATCTTATACAAGCAAGGCTGCCCATCTATAATTAGCCAAGCAGTCGATATCATGTTGACTTTTTTTGGAATTTAAAAGTGCTTTGTGACCATTTGATTCCATTAATCCGAAGTTGCTTGTAATAAAAGATGGATCTTAAATTAAACCACTCAAACTGAATTAAATATTAACAGTGTCTTCATTTAACATTCTTGTTCAAATGTAGCATATTTAAATAGAGAAAATAATATTTTACTGTCAGTAAAATAAATACTTCAACATTTTTGGGAAATACACTTATTCACTTTCTTTCAGAGATAAAAAGATCGACACCACTCTCATGTCCCTTCACAGGCAGTCGTGGCCCACCAGAGTCGATGTTCACCAGGATGTCAGTGATGGCTTGGGGGGTCCGGCTATCTCCCACCCCGGGGGGCCACAGTCCCCTGCCCGCAGTGCTGAGAGCCTCCACAAAGGCCCCAGGCCCAAAACAGCTCTGCTGGACCTCAGCCAGCGGCAGGAGAACCACAACCCAGCATCCAGCCAGCAGCAGCCTGCACGACAGAACCAGGAGAGGGGGCTCAGGCCTCTGGTAAAGCCCCACTCCAACCCCCTCAGGCTGGGCTCTCTGCCCTCAGTGGGCCCTTGCAAACCTCGTAGTCCCAGTCTTTTCAGCGTGGAGGAGGATGAAGAAGAAGAGGGGGAGGAAGACAAATGTTTGTCCCCTTCTGCACTACCTGCTCAGGTGGTGCTTCGTTGCAAAGCTCCGTCCTCGTCCTCATCATCATCTATGTCTTCTTCCGGTAATCGGCTGACATCCCGTATGAGTGCTCCAATTCTTAACCAGATCCATGAGGAGGATAAAGAGGATGAGGACGAGGAGGAGAGGAGGGAGCTGCATGGATTCGGCCCGCCTAAACCCAGCCTCAGCCTCAATCTGAACTCTAGAATACCATCACCATCAATGCTCATGTCATCGCCTAAAACTGTTGGTGTATCTGCACCGGTTGCCACTTTCACCCCCAGCTCAGAGACTAGTGACGATGAGACAGAAAGTCACCATAAACCATATATGGCAACTGTAGGTGGACAAGGGGATGAGAGAGAAGGGAGGAAAGAGGTTAGAGAGAAAAGGGGGTCAGGGCAGGGCAGTCCCTCCAACTGTGCCAGTCCTGGATCAGGTTCAGGCCAAGGCAAGGGCACAGCCAAAGCTGCCAGCGGCCTGGTGGAAAGCCTAAAGCTGATGAGCCTGTGCCTGAGCTCTCAGTTTCACAACCTTACGGGGGGAGGGGGGGGAGGGGGAGGTGGTGGTGGCAGCACCGGCGTTGTTGGGGGGGACACCCAGGACCGTCCCATGTGGAGGATGTGCATGGGCGGCTCTACCGGTAGCCTGGATAAGGTCTCGCTCCTGGGTGGCCCTTCACCAAGGGGGAACCTGTACCACCACCAGCCCCCGCTGGGAGATGCGTTGGCAGACCCGCTGCTGGAGGGGCCATGTACGGGCACGCTGAGGCTGGGAGAGCTGGACCTGGCCAGGGAGAACCAAAGGAACATGAAGAACCGTGTGCTGCAGATGCCTCTGAGCGACAAGACTCTGTCCGTCAACATCCACCGGAGCCCCAAGGAGGGTCTGCTCTGCACCCCCACCCCACACAGCTGCTGCCAGGTCATCTAGAGCGCAGACCGCCACTCAGCTGCTGCACCTCCACACTCCTCTACTCTCATCTGTTTATCCCTTATCATCTTGCTTTTGTTTCAGTCATGTCAGCAGTGGCTCACGAGTCCACGTTATTTTTGCATTTTATGCTGTTTCCTATTATTTATCACTTGCGGTGGATAACTGGGAGAAAGTCCAAATGCCAACCTTGCACATTCAGAGACGCAAAAAGTCTCCATGGAGGAGACTGGGTGCCATGCCAAGTATGTGAAGCACTTTCAGCAGATTAAACAGGACACTAAAGGGACATTTTAACCCACTGGTGTGTTTTAAATAAGAGACATTAAGTGTGGAAACAGATATAGGAGGTGCTCACATCCCTGCTCTTACACACTTGTATATACTGTTTGTACACATTTTGTGCACATCCACACAAACACACATGTATCACTCTCTGATAAGCTGATGAAAGGGAAAAGCTGATGAGCTGATGAGTTTTAGTGTCATGTTACATATCGGCTTTTGTTGTACTTTTTAAAATATTTTTTAAATTATTTTTTGAGACAATCATTTTATCCGGTTTTTTATTCTGACTGAAAGAGTTAAGTTATGACTGTGTTTTTGTTCAAGTGAGGACAAATGTTGGTGAAAATGGACAGCAGCACTTGCGTACGATGGCGGCACACAGTATTTTGTAGTCTATCACTGTTTTATTTTTCTATCTCGAATGTGCTCTGCAGACTCGGAAAGAAAACGCACACTCGCTCGCCAAGTCTCTGCGCAGTTACACGGCAGAGTTTGTACATAATGTGAATAACCTCCTAGCAGTACTTTGTACCTGTAGTATTGACAGTAAAGTTGTATTGCAGTAGAAACCTGAATACTAGATCCCTATACACCATTATTCTTCACTCCTACTGGATATTCAAGGTTTTGGTTGAACCCAGAGTTAGAAATGTGTCTGATGGCTGAAAAAGAACATTGAAATCTCCCCTGAAACCAAACGGAGCAAATGATCATACATGTGATGGCAGCTCTTTAAATTCAATGACTACTGGGTGGAACCTAAACCATGCACATCCCGTAGCTTTCCAGGATCACAGTAGCCACTGTTGTAGCGTATTCCAAGACAAAAACAACAAAGGGGTTTCAATAGAACATAACAACACCGCCCCTTCAAGTATCGGTCTGTGTAACTGGATTTGTGACTCACCCCTAGTGGAATATATAGCTTGACAGTGCATGTGTTTTGCTGTAGCAACCTTATTCTTACCCACTGAGGACAATCCACCTGCTGTATCTACCTAAGTATCAGATTCAAACGGTCACTTTACTGTAGCCTCACAGCAATACCAGCGACTGCAAAATGTACAACAAAAATGGATGTGCCATAAAATCTGTCTTGAGCATATTGTACTGTATGTATATGATAGAGATCTATTAAAATAAAATGACGTGAATGATGTCTGAAGTCTGGTTCTTGACTTTTGCTGAGTGAAAGTTGGTGTGCACCTGCATTTTCTTTGATCAATCCACCTTTTATAGATCTGTGCACAGGTGTAGAGACAATAGGGGGAGGGATTTGAAGACAAATAAAATGGCATCTGTTGTGCAGCCATATTACCAAAGTTCAACATGAGTCAAGCTGAAAAATAGACCAAAATTTGGCTTTTTAGAGAGTAAAGGAATAATAATATTCTGTGACTCCACACATACTACACGTGTTGTTGTTTTTTAAGGCTGATTATGTTGTTTTTAAACTAAATATCCGTGACTGTTTTTAGGCAAAGAAGAAAAAAATAGAATTAACATCCCTGGCAGTGTAGAGAAGGCTTTGAAAAAAACTATATAGGGGATAACATTTACATGAAATATAATTGAACAGGTTAATGAGTAAAAATAAAATGTGATTTCTTTTTTACAGAATTACAGAATTTGTTGGGTGGCTGTAGTCCATATTATCTTATTATATTAAATTATATTAGAAATTTGGAGCAAGATTTTGCACTGTTGTTCAACTTCCCCAATTATGTGAAGAGAGCATTGGCACCAAAACCATCCATGAGATCCTGCTTGTTTTTTGTTTTTTTATAACTATGATAATAATTTATTATTAATGTTTTTTAACAGTAGCATATACCATGTTGAGTGATTGTATATGAGTAAAATGTACACACGGAGAGTATTTAAAGCCATTTAAAGGAGCACCCTAGCAATTTTACTCATGAAGATCAGTTTACTTCATTAGGAAAGAGGACTGCATTAGGAGAACCACTCAGCCTGTGAAAACGGTTGCATAATGTCTTCTGCGGCTCTGGAGGGAGTGCTCTAAAGTCTGAGAAAATAACACCAGTCACGTGATCAAGCTTATCTCATAGTAGGCTTGGAAGCAAAAGAATTTTACAAGAAAGCCTGTGTTGCAAACTGGGGCACCAAATTTGAAAGATATGGGTATTTACCAAGCCAGGAGAGCCTAACAAAGAGACACTGTTGACTAGGTTAGGATATTTCTGCCTCTGCCGCTTCAATTTTGACCACTTTTTTTCATCTTTTTTGCATGGATTGTTTGCCGTGCAGGACCTTTGCACACGGGGAAAGTAGTCCGTTGTAGTTCAAAATTTTATTTTTTGTTTCATGTATTACTTAATTTTTACCAGCTAACATACATGCTAAAGGGTGTAGCATGTGCTAGAGATGAAGACAGACATCCTTTTAGTGCCTATGTTCTGTTAGCAGTAACGTGATATGCCATCCTGCCAAAAACACAAGTTTTTGTTTGTCCTCTGTGATATCTATTAAAAAAAATAGGGGTTGTCTCTGTAGACAAGACTTGCCAGAGCGGAAAGGGCCTGTGCGCAGTACAAATTCTCCCATTGTGTTTATTTTCCTGAATGATCTCCATGCATCCCCACAAACACTGCAGGGAGTTCATCTCTGCAACATCTGGGCTACTGTTCCACATCAGCCAGCTGGGAGGAAATCAGATCAGACCAGATGAGCTCTAGGGTCGACGCATAAACCCGTGTGACCCACAGGCTTACACACACACACACACACATGCACACGCGCAGACAAATGATGTAACGCACACAAACAAGCTGGGGCGCATAAGCCATGTAAGATAACACACACACAAATGAGCAGGTGACAAGGTTGTCATGTTGGTTTCAAAAAGTGAATGGACCACTGAGGATACTGTGTCAGAGGGAGGATGTCGTGCCTCAGTGTGAGCCTATCGTTTACCCACAATCCTCTCACTGCAGCGAGAGACATCACTGCCACCTGATCTCTCTCTACCTCTCTCTGTACATCTCTATTAGTTTAGTTTCACAGTAATATACCAAAATACCAAATATGATATAAACATGTTGGATATGGCAACGTGTAGGCAACCCTGTGAGTCCAAATTAGTTTCTGTGGTTTTTACAGTAGCTGCTGTGTCGTATGCAGGGGATCAATCTGGCAGACCGGCAGGGAAACAGTTCTGGCAGGTCAGTGTGCATTAACAGCAGCGGTCTGTTCATGTTAACCCTTTACTGACATTTGTACTGATGAAAAACAGTATTTTGTTTTCCTTAAATTGGTATGAAAACTACTGTAAGGGAAATTACACACACTACACATACGTTCGAAAACCATATTGCACAGCTTTGAATACTTTTACTGCACATGTAGTCATGTTAACTTCCTTTATGTTTGATCATGCTGAATCTTGTACAGTGTAACCTTAAGAAAAGTATCACAGCAGGCCAGGTGTTAAGTGCTCACGACTGCGAGAAAGCATAGTAATTGATCAGGTATTAAGACTTGAAGTGAGGGACCACATAAAGAGATTTCTCACAGGTTAGTCAGCTACCGGTTGAGCCCTTTGTCTTGAGAGCAGAGGGCTTGTATATTGTGAACTATAATGAGAACCAAGGCTGATGAAATGTAAGAGGTAACAAAAGGTCACAGCACCATAGATGGGAGGGCCGAGCCAAGGTATAAAGGGACCATGCTCTGAGCATTAAAAGTGTGACAATACTGTAAGAGATTCTCTGGCCCTCTCTCTCTTTCCAGCAGTGGAAGTTTCCTTTCTTCCTTCTTACCCTTAGAGTAGCTCCTCTCTTTTTCATCCAACAACATTTGTTTTCTGGTGTGTAATGACAGTATGTTCAATAATATCAGGCCAGCCAGCATCAGTCATAATTGCACTTTGTTCCTGAGAATTATGTTCGTTGTATGTTTGCCCATGATTTTTCATTGTATGGTCTCTGTCAGGTTTAAGATGCAGACTGAACGGTGTGTCTGTCAGCAGAGCATTTCATCTGACCGTCAGTGGAGCTGAATGTTAAGGCTGAACTCCTGCCACCAAGCTGTCAGTGGAGCTGCTGATAAAACTGCTGTTGTAATGAAACAAGGCCCCCCTAACACACACACAGACACACACACATAGTCAGCAAGCCAGACGGATCCCACACCTCTTAGACTAAATACAGCCTGCTGAGACACAACACTCCTCCGCTGTTTTAAAACTTAATATCTTTGTGACTATGCCCAACCAGTAACACACACACACACACACACACACACACACACACACACACACACACACACACATGCAGTTGGTCTCAGAATACACAGATACTGTTTGGCCATCTGATGGGAGGTTTTTTTTTAATCGGACATTGAGGAATGTGTGTGTGTACATTTGATTTCACTGTAGGCTTGCTCAGAGTGTTACTGAAACAGTGTGTTTGCCCATCTCACACAATGTGAAACCAAGGACTGCCAGAGAGAGAGAGAGAGAGAGAGAGAGAGAGAGAGAGAGAGAGAGAGAGAGAGAGAGACGACAGCAAGTCAGTCAAAGGTAATTTTCATTAGCCGTGACAGCCTGGGAAAAGGAAACAGGAGAGAGAGGGTATCAAAAGAGAACAGTTATTACAGACATTACATAAAACACAGCAGAAGACATGGCAATTAAACATCAAATAACCCTGTGAAACTCAAATTATATGACCAGGAATAGAAGGAGCAAACAGCAGCAGGGCAAAAAAAGGGAATGGATGTGAAAAATAAACCCACTTTTTAAGAAGGCAGGACACAGCTGGAGAGCATTGGGCATCAATGCAGCAGGCAGCCACAACACTGCTGCTAAACAGGAAATCATAGAGCAGCACAGAGGCAGAGATGACTGCAGGTTAGCTTTAAAGTTGCAGCTTTAAGAATACGAGAATTCCTCAGATAATGAAAGCAGAGATAGGGATCAAAGCAGCCAGTTTTAGAGCATTGCACCCGCTTCCAAAGTGAAATGAATTGCAGTCCGGGGAGGCATAAATAAAGCTGAACTGACAACATAGAGGTATTACAGTTTGCAAGGACATCAGTGGGGATGGCAGACTTCCTCCCAAGCTACATCCTGTTGGTTCTGAAGGACACCTGTTTTTAATGATCTTGAATAGGAGAAGGGCCTTTGGGATGTTACCCAAACTTGTTTTGATAAGAACCCACAGAGGCTCCTCAACCGCGAGGCACAAACTCTGGCAAGAAAGCTCTTTGTTTCTGAAGTAATTAACATTTGTAGCCTGCAGTCCTTTTCCAAATACGGTAAAATAGTCTGGAGGGTGACAATAAACATTCATCGTTTGGATTTAAAGGAGCACTTCATTGATTTTACATGCCAAAGTCAATTTACCAGTCATGGAGAGTATTACTCATCCTGGGAAATCTGTTGCATCATGTCCTCCGTTGCTCTAGACAGAGATTGGTCAAGTCTGAAAACATTACTCAGCTCGGGCTTGGAGCATACACGTGTTTTTAACAGAAAGTCTGCGTTACAAACTGATGCCCAGTAACTGATGTACATGACTTTGGCCACTTGGGGGCAGTGGAAACAAGCTGTGCACACAATACTGACATTATTATCACCTTTTACTCTATATGGTGAACTTGTTAGCACCAGTTGCCTATTTATAAATCCAGCTGACACAGAGCAACATTATCATTCATTTGGAGTCGTGTTTCTGGCCACCTGGTGAATGTGAGTCCAATATTCACTCTCTTTTTAGCTGTGTTTTGGTTCTACCCACTCCTGAGGGAAATATCTGGCTCTTTAGCCGCTAAGCTAGTCGCTTGCTCTGTTATTTGGTGTTCAGCAGGTAGTGTACAATGGGTTTTTAGACTGAAAACAGTTGCCTGCTGCCGAAAACGACACTGATCATGGCGGGGAGAGTGAGCTAAGACAGTGAAGTTGTTGACATAAAACTAAAACAATGAGCTGAAAGATGCTAAAATGCTGCATAGAGCTGAGGTGGGTGATAATTCTCTGTGGCTTTTTCACATTCAGGTAGTCATGTGATCCATTGTAATTTAAAAATCTTGATTATAGCAGCTTTAAAGTAAATATATTTCGACCTTTGCTGCATCCATATTGACCCGTCTTTTTTTGAATCCGTCTCTTATGAGTCCTCCAACTTTGTGGAGGTGCAATTCTAAATCATGTCAAGTCAATTTCATTTGCAAAGCCCTCTCCATACTCCACTAAAGTTCTGTTTACCATGTTTACAGCTTCAGTATGGGGTTATGAATGATAGATCTATAAATTAGCCATCTGAATACAGAATAATAATGATAATGCAATAATATTTCTAATAAATACGTGGATGAGGAAGGCCCAGCTGTACTTTTAAATCGATGTAAACAAACAGTGTAAACAAGCATGGAAATCTGCTTGGTGACAGGCTGTGGCTCAGAGACCAGATTTAGTCCTGCACAATCAATAGTTTCAGTGAAGAGAGAGAAATTAACCGCTTTACAGGATTTTATGAATCAGTAGCACTTCAGTATCAGTCCCAGTGATGTCACTGATGTGGATGCCTCAATGCCTCTTTGGATGCATTTCATTCCTTCTGCGGGGTGAAGAGAAGTCATCACATCGACAGCTCTTCCTGTGCTGCGCCTGTAGAGAATAACCAACCAGCTGGCAAACTCCAGCTCTGGCTCTGTTAGTCTTTCCTGATGCACTCAGTCAGAATTGAAATGCTGTGATCATTAGACTCTGACGCCTTTGGTGTAATGTGAGAGCTGTGAAGTGCTCTCACTGCATAAAGACTGCAAAATGACTGTACCTTTCAGATCTTTGGTAGGATAGAAAATGAACTTGCATATAGATAGATAAGAGAGATATTGCTTTCATTTAACAACATATTTGTGGCGCACAGAACCACTATGTGGTAAAAATAAATCTCTGGACTGTAAATATCATCAGTCACTCATAAGCAGACTGTAATTGTTTGGTTCAGACAAGAGGGCAGTGGAGCTGCCTGTGAGTGATGCATGCATCTCATTACACTGGTGGACCATTGCATGAAAAATGAACACAATTGTATGGGGCTTCGGCACTGAGGTGATGGATAGCTATAGTATGAGGCAAAAAAAGAGCAGTGCTGGTCCAGGACAGCCTTCTGCAGGACTTCCATGTTCATTCATATCATAATTTGTGTTCAAGCATTGAGTACGCTTCTGCTTTGATTTTAAAACTATGGGTTGGGACCCAAAATGAGTCAGAATAATCAGTGAAATATCAGTTTGGTCTCACAAATCAGGGAGCGATATCGCCGTTAGCTTTTAAAACTGAGCTCCTGATGCTTTGGCTGCACAAACCAGTATGTGGTGGTGCCGATTAAAGATAAACCGAGAGCTGATAGTCTGCCAGCAGCAGTGCAACAGTATGTGTTCCTGTGTGCGCACACCTTTCATGTGCAGTTATTTCAGGCCTTCAAGCTTCAATTATAACCAAACTCCGTTTGAAAGCTCCTGTCACTTTTCTCACTGGTTTCACTTTTCCTAATGAAATGATGTTGTGCCAATGTGACTGAGTGGGTGACAGAGAGAGAGACACGATGAAAAAGCCTGAAAGCTTATTAAGTGACTATTATGGACAGAGGCCCGGGCACATTGTGTGTGCACGTTTCCAACCCCAAGAGGCTGTGCACATGTAGCTCCTGCTGAATCTTCCTCGCTGCCTTGACAAGCAGCCAGCCAGTGTCTTCAAGAAAACAAACAACCCATAATTACCCTGTCCAACCACAGCATCACTTCCTGCAGGTCGGCGATCCAAAAGACTCTGTGTCCGTGGCTACCCTGTTGCCGGGAGACAGTTTGGGTTGATGTCTTAGCAATGACAGAGACTGGCAGAGGTAACAGAGGGGTTGCACTGGTAAAGGCCAGGGGCTCAGTGCTCAAAAATAATATATCATCAGGTTACCAACTCTCTCCTCCATTAGTTTACTAAACTGCAGCCTTTCATACCATCTTTCACCGTCTGCATCCTGCTGTTGGAGACATTTATTAGAAATAAGAAGTCACGGTATCAAAAGGTGCCCCGTTGAGTGTTCTTGTTAACAAACTCAAGTTACCTATTAGTGTTAGCATTTAGTGTTTCTGAAACCTGAAAATCAACTGCTCTCTCCCCCAACTACGTTGTCCATTGCAATAAAGCCCCTTGACAAACCTTGTAAGTATTTAGATAAGGCCAAATGGTGACTTCTGTCTCCCTCATATCAACTCACGAACTTGCTTGAACAATGCCAGTGGAGAATTAGCGTGTTACAGTGTAAAAATGGTGTATGGCCTGTATTAGTGCAACTAACAATTCCACAAAATGTCACATAAAAGGACAAATGTCCAGTTAAACAATGGCTTCCTTGCTCCAGCTATTTTTGCAGACTCAGATATTCACAAAATTAAGGTCTCCTGATAAGGACCAAGTTGCTTAACTCATGTCAAAACAGAAGGCCTATTTTTAGTCCAACACACATCTCTGACCCGATTCTGTCACTGCAGTTGTGACTTAGCAGAGAGCTGCGTGTTGTACTGCTCTTAAAGCATCACTGTCCAGGTCTCCTGAGTAGGTCACTCAGCTCAATATGCATGTGAGGCACTTTGTATGGGATTCACAGGGGAGGCAATGTGCACATGCTGTTACTTTGCTGCCACCTGCTGGCCGCTCTGGGTCTCTGGAGAAGTGAGGAAGTACCTTAAAAAAAAACAAAAAAAAACACACCAGCCCTTTGCCCTACTTCCTTCTCCCTCATATCTCTCACAGAGTGGGTGAGGGGTCAGAAAAAGAACATTTTGTGTACTTTGCCTAGACCTCTACCCAAAACAAGACATTCCCTTGAGAGATGATTTCTCTTTTTTACACAGACAAGAGTTGCCCAACAAGTTTTCCAGAATTCAGATTTCGGAATAGATGCCAGTTCACACCGACTACCCGAACCACATAAAAAAAACCCCCAAAAAACTAAGCGAGCAACACAGACTGCTTCTCACATTTATTTACAAAAACTCCTTTACACGAGGCTGGATGAACAAACCCGTGACATCATCTGACCTTTGACCCCAAGCCTTAGACTGTGGAATGATGAGTCAAGTGTCCTGAGTCAGTCTTTTCAGAGTAAAGTGCATGATAAAGAGGCTTACAGTTAAACTGCTGTGGCTGTGTAATGGCTTTGGGTTAGTCAAACCCTGTACCCTCCCGCATGTCGTCTGAATGAGGGAGCTCTCCCTGCTTTGGTCCCTCATCTTCGCTTTTCTTCTCCATCCTTGCGAGGACCTGAAAGACCGTCTGGTTGAAGTCGTCGGGCTGGTCGGCAAAAACGTAGTGGCCCGCTCCTCTGATCACCTGACAAACACGAACACACAGTTGAACACAAAAATTCAGCTGTTTAGAGATAAAGCTGCCACGGTTCACATGCCAAAATATATGCATAAATTAATCTCGCGAACATTTATGGCCTAAAAAGCCATTCGGTAGATACAAATGTATGCAACATGAGTGTATTCCTTCCATGAAATAGCTAACACAACAACAGTTTTGGATCTACTCAAACAAAGCAAATTGAGATGGATATTTCTTTTAAAACCACATATTGAAGAGACTTGACATGAAACTGAAGTTGCAAAAAGCAATTTTCAAGACCCTACCCTGATTTCCACATCTGGTCTGGTTTTCTTTAACGCATATCCGGAGTCACTGTCGATGCTAGAGCGTGATCCATAGATGAAGGAAATGGGGATGTCAGCTTGGACCTGGCCGATCCTGTCCAGCATGGGCCTCTTAGCCCAGCCATAGGGAATGGTCATGTTCTTAAAGGCTGTTTCTCCACTGAAACACAAAGAAATAATATTGGAGAATAAAAATAAAATAAATTATCAGTACATATCAGCTTAAACTGTCCCTCACCTTGGAGTCTGGGCATTCAGGTGGTAGATGTAGTCAGATACCGTGTTGTCGTCAAACACAGAAGAGTATTTCTGCTTGAAATCTGACCTGATTGTCTGGACCAGCATTGGACCTGAGAGAAGAAATCGAAAGACACGGAAATTTACTTCCAGATGTTGGTATGACATCTGCAAACAAACCATGAGACAGTATAGTCTTCACAATGATACTCTCATTTTTCAAATAATAGTATTAAAATACACATAATCATCTTTAGCAAGCCAAACCTCAAAATTAGTATACCAAATATGAAATAGAGGGAAGAATACATACACAGTGTGTTACTGTGCAAGTGTGTGTGTATATGTGTGTGTGGGTGTGTGTGTGTGCTGACCTAGAGGCCCAGCCAGTCGGAGTCCAGCCAGAGGGTTGAAGGGGCTCATAACAGCGCCCATGGCTCTGATCCACACTGGGATGGAGCTGGGGTTGGGGTTCTCTGGACGAGCTGGGAACCCCCACGGCTCCACCAGCAGCAGATGTTTTACCCTGCACACACACACACACACACACTGGATAAATGTACACAATAAATGATACATTTCAATTACAAATCCTCACATCATTTACTTGTTTATGGGGTTGCAGTTTATTCAGCATATGGTACGTAAAAAGACGGCAAACCCAACTATTTCACAGAGTCTTGAGATTTGAAATAGCTGGACTAAGTTCACAATTGGCATGAATGTTAAACTAAAAACAAAATGTCTTCCGAACACAATACAAAGTAGCTCTGAAGATACTGCATGGCTAGTTCGTCGCTCGATAAAGTGCACCAACAAACTACGACATCTTGAAAGACATGTCAAGAGACAAAATGCTACATTTAACAGCATCCAAACCCACATTTAAACTGGCTCACAATTTAAAGCTATATAAGAAGGGGAGGATGCGGCCCCTGAATTCAGACACAGCTATGCACACTACACACACACTAAAGCACCTGTGTGGGTATTGGAGTGTGTAGGCAGCAGACAGGTATCCTCCGAGGTTGTGTCCCAGCAGCACCATTTCCTCCATTCCCACCTTCTCCCTCCACTCCTCCAGGGCTGCCACAAACTGCTCCTCAGCCCCCTCGGGGTCTGCGCTGAACTCGGGGTGGCTGCTCCTGCCGAAGCCCAGCAAGTCTAGAGCGTAGACCGGACCACTGCTGGAGAGAGAGTCCAGGTTTTGGGCCCAAAGGGCTACTCCGCCTCCAAAGCCGTGCAGCAGAACCAGAGGAGGCCTGGGCTGGACAGGGGGCTGGGGGGGAGAGCATGGCTGTGGCTGAGTGGAAAAACCTAAGGTCCACAGATAGTTGCTGTTGGATATCCGGACGTGCTGCCTGGAGAAAGGCCGCTTCACACCTGCAGTAGAGGGAGAGAATTATGGGACAGGGACAGAGCGAGGAGAAGTAGGGGAAATGCATCCTAACTGCTCCAGATTCATCAGACTGATTTGTGTTTGTTCAATGACCAGTTCGGGTGGGTTTTTTTGATCAATCTGACCCATTCTATAATAAAAAATACGAAAGAAATTGCAGACACCAAATCCTCTCAGCATTTTAGACAACGCAACACTCAAACTCTTCACTGAAAACCACTCACGTTCTTATAGGTGGTTCAACAGCCCTTTATGACACACTTACTCTTGAGCATTTTTTCTTCTGCATCTTTCAGCTGAGAGGGAGATGTGGGGCACCAGGAGGGAAGCCATCTTAATATCCAGGGGCTGTGATTCAGACAGCAAACATGCAGCCAAGCAGGCAGACAGATCACAGAAAGTGCATGCAAACACAGACAAAGACAAACTATGGATTGAACATTTCTGCTTTCAGTGTTGCTGGTATGCAATCTATACAGTACTTTTCAGCCCAGATACTTAGTTTGTACTTTGTATTTTGAGACCTTTATGCCCAATATCATTAAAAATATGTCAATTTAATGTTGACTTGTTTTCCAACATACATGTTTACTTGGTAAAAGATGACTTAAGAACTTACAGAACCCCTAGTAGCCACGGTTCAATTCGGCATAGGGTCTACATCAAATACATCAAGAGACAGTTACACCAACACAAATTCAATATTTGGAACAAACAGACACGCGGAGATTTCATGAACGAGTTACATAATGTTTTTTTATTTTATTAGAATAATAATCTGCCTAGGGGAAGTGGAACACTTTGCACCCAGAATCAACCAGAAGATACTGGTGCATCTTTACTGGTATTCAACCACATCTGGATATTTGACAGTAACCGAGGATACATAAAATAACTTTGGGATTGTGATGGTGTTCGGGTATGTTTGTACTCCTGAGGAAGTCAGTATAAGTTGAAATTAGTAACTAGTAACAATGTAGTTGGGTAATGTCATCACAAAACGCATTCATGGGGTAAACAACACGCAGACTTATATAACCAAACACGGTACGAAGACAATCTCAAATGAAAGCTTTTTTTAAAGGAGAGAAACTCACCTCTGCTCCTTGGTAGGCTGTAGCTCCTCCGCCATCCTTCGCATGGTGAATAGAGACTGTCTCGCGACCATGTGAGATAGTAGTCAGAATTTGTTATGATGCGTTCAAGCACATCCCGCAAAGAATTAAATTTAAATATTCGATGTAAAAATTACAATTAAAATGCCTTTTTACCAAGTATGTGCCTGTGCATAATGTTATTAACTTAGTATGTAATGTGGTAATGAAAACCTCAAGTCTATCAGTGTGTGGATTAGGAGGGCTCTCAGAGGGCAGAGGACTGCACCTGAAGGCAGCAGCGTGGTCTGAACTCTGAACCTCTGCTGAGCTGAACACTACCCAGTTCAGGTGGGCCACTGGCTTCATGCAACAGGTATATGGAGTGAAAATAGTATCAATAATATTCACAAATATGTATTACATGATCTACAAATGAAAAAAAAGATTTGCAAATGTGTACAATGATTTGTGCGTAATTTTGGGTAGGCCTACTCACAAATGCGTGTTCCAACCCACACACAAATACCAAGCAATTTGAAAACAGTTTTACAAATTCACACATCACAACCTGAATAAATATTTATATTTTACTTACAGATTTTTAACTTCAACTTCACAGATCTGATCCTTTTCGCTGTCAAAAAGCTTCCTGCGCATTCAATGTCTAAAAATATTTGTGACATTCTTTTGTATTCATTTACAGATCGTTAATTGTGTGTGCGTGGATCAGGTTACTTTCGCTTATGGGGTTTTGAGACTATTTTAACGTCTCCAGCTCCACACAGAATCCAGAATGCATACTGCGTTTAAGTGCTGGTGGAAAACTGGGACATCTGGGCTTTCGGGGAATTCGTGTTGAATTTCAGAGTGGGAAAGACGTTTACTTCCAGCCTACTGTAAGCATTTTGGTAAGTAATGGGTAGCCTACCTACAGGGTACTTTAGAGGAAAGGTGAAATAAGTTATACTATTTTTGTAAGTACTGAGTACCTGTGGGGTACCTCTTAAGTAATTATGGTATAAGGTATTTCACAGTTGTGATGTGCTGCCAGAACGTAATATACTAATGGATGAAGTGCAATAAAAACAAAATGTTTTTGCCCTTTGCTCATGGCATGTTGTGACAATCATTTCTTACAGGTGTGCCTTCTGCAGGCCAGCTACACCCACACTCCAGGGATTTTTTTATGCCCATGTCTTCTACTTCATTGTATGATTTGGAATAAGAACAAGTCGAGAAATGGATCTATTCTTTGTTCATCCAGCACTGCAGCAGCTCATAACGGGCAGGCTGGAGTAGAAATCAAACTTACCTTTCACAAGTGCGCAACTGTGGAAGGACTGTAAAGTAAAGTTAATAAGAATTAAATACACCACAGAACATTTCCCAACACTAAATCTATTTGTGTCTTGTGGGTCATGTGCAATGTGAAACCAGGGGAGATGACTTTGACTTTCCTCAAACTAATATCAGACAGACAAACATTTGCTGGCATAGAGATTAAGCCGTTGCTTATCTGCATACATGTCCTATTATAATTTAAGGTAAGGGCAGAGATTAAAGGAAAAGTTAATTTAATTCATTATCATCAAGGATTTGAGTGTACAGTGTGATCCTGCTGCTATAGGAATAGCATTTTTGTTATCTTACTTTCCCCCACTTTTGCTCTTACTGTGAATCTCATTAAATCTTAAAAGGAGGTTTATCTTACAGATTTACAGAGGTATTATCCTTGAAAAGGTCAGGAGCCTCCTTCAAGAAATGACTCTGTAGTCAGTGTTCGCTGGCTAGTGTTTTTGGAGACCTCGGGAACTGGGAGCCACCTAACTCAGGACGTTTAAATGAGTCTACAAACAACGTACATTATGTACATTATGTAAGAAAGAAAAACAATTTACATTTGACAAGTTTTACTCAGGCATTCATTTCTCCAACATGGTGACAAGTCCCTGTATATAATCACTTTGCAAACATAAATGATTTGTGATTTTCTCTCTCACAGGTCAAGGACAATTTGAGGAGAGCCCTGCCAGTCCTGGCCCACAAGGTGGCGTACTTGTGTGTACTATTAGTACACACACACACACACACACACTCTCTGGCTACTTTGTCCTTCATTCCTCAAACACAATTTTCCTCTCGTACCACCCACTTCTGATGGCTCTCGGACTGTGGGCTGACTGAGTGGTTCCTGAGTGGTTCATTTCCTTTGCTCTCATAGATGCACACACTCTTCCTCTCTGTGTGTTGCTGTCCGTTCACTCTGCTGAGCGCTCAAAATTTCATAAGCCAGTAGACAATGAGGCTGTAGTCAAGCCCATAGAGGAGCAGCGGTAGTATAAGACAGTAGCTGTCTGGTTTCCAGAGGGGTGAAGCATTTAGTGAGGAGACGGCATAGAGCTGCAGCATGTGGCCGGGCCTGTTCAGTGAGCCTCACAACCAAATGCTAGTCATGCTAGCTAGAGGTTACACGCTCAAAATAAGTAACCCCATGGTCCGGCAGTAAATTGACTTAACAAAGAGTCTGTTCAGTCTCATCAGTCCTGGGACAATCAGGAGGAGCTTTCACAAAACAGACAAAGCCGTTACAATTTAGTCTAAATTGTCTCATTGTGTAATCTAACTGATTGTCCTTGGAGGTGTGTATGTTCACCTCACATCGCCGTTTTCTCCAAAATGGCATGGGAACAAGTTTTACACACACAGCGGTTTTTCACTTATGCCTAGTTAGACCTAGTTAGGGATGTGTGTGCATGTGCAGACACATTTTGTTGCTCTCATTAAGGTGGGGCAATTTAAACCTCATCACTCTTATTAGTACATGAAGTCTGATGACCTCACGTTGTTCCCAGCAACGCTACACCCAACTTCAACCTGAACAGGAGGTCTGCTTAGCCAGAGGAATTGAAAACACCTGTGAGGGAGTGCAGGGTCCTAATTAATCCTGATAAAGTAAAGTTAGTCATATGAGGTGCTTACTGTATATCATAGTGCTGGAGCTCAGGACAACATGGATGATGGTGGATATGGTTGTAAGTTATCTTAATTTGCCCTCCATAACAGAAGAGGAATGTTCTAAAGTATATTTATTTCTTAAAACCATCATTTTGTGTGTGTGTGTGTGTGGATTAGTATGTGAGTCAGTCAATGAGTAAGACTACATGAAGGACAGAGAGGGGGATGGAAATAATGAGCAGTGTCACTATTATATTTTCTATCAGTGAGTGTGTTTGTGTGTGTGTGTGGGACCAGGGTCCGCAGCATGTCCATTATCTGTTCAAAGTCCACTGTTCTGGGGTAAACTGCTATTATGGTTAACACATAAACCCGCTGTTGTTCAGTCAGTTAGCTGTACGCACAAGCTGCACTCTATCATGAGTTTTTGGGGCATGGCCCAGTGCAGTACGGGTGATAAGAGTGACCAAGCTGTTAGCAAAAGATAGAAAGGGGATGGAGGAGAGGCGGAGGGTCTGTCTGGTTGCTAGGATACGTGGCCGGCGCCAACAGCGGATATGATTTATAATGGCCAGTCTCACTGTCTCGCTTTCTCCGCTAGTTTCCTCCTTCCTCTCCTCCCTCTCACTTTTCCACTGACTCTCTCCATCCTCTACCCTCATTTCTATCCTCAGCATCTCTACGGGTCTATTAACTGGCCCTGTCTGACTGATTTGAGTACTTACTGCTGGCATTAGTAAAGGCTATTATTTATATGGGTGTTCTTGCTATTGCTTCCTTTCCATGAGCACGGCAAGATAAATTTCATGCAACTTCAGTTTATTTGGCAACAACGACAAAACTCATTTTGAGTGCATCTCTTTTCAGTCCCGCGGGTCGTACATACAGAGTGTAATTATACAGCATAGGTGCAGCGACTTCCGTGTGTGTTTGTTGTATGAGCGTGCATTTTCACATGATCATGCATGAGCTGCACCCACATGAATGGCTGATATTGATTTGCAGAGACTTGATATGTGAAAATCCCCAGGCATGAACACAGTGTGAGGAGGAGGAGGGGGCACAAAGCCATGTGAGGGAAGGAGACAAAAGGGGGAATGGAGGGATGAAAGATGAAAGGATGTCACGCAAGGATGTAGTGATGTACACTGTATTGTTTGATAGAGATATGATATTTTTACTGCAGTGAGTGAAAGCACTGATGATGTTTGGGTGGAGGTTTGTCTCAGAACAGCATTCAGACTATCATGGTGACCCTGAAACCTTCTACTAAAAGACAGACTAATAGAATTACTGTTGGGTTAGTGGGCTCCTTTAAGCGGAGTGACACAGGTTGCACTGCATATTTTACAAGCGGACAGACTTTGCTGTTGATTTTCTATCAGAGGCAGGCAGATGACAGTGACTGATTTCCATGCAGATAGTTTCATCTGCTAAGGTTTTGAGATACCCGTCTCTGAGATTCTTCTGCCCATTTTTTTTTTTTTATTAAAAAATTCAACCACAATACGTTTGTCCAGGAACAGTGTCCCAGTTAATCCTATAGTCTAACTGTGAACATTTTTCAATGGAACTACTTTCTACTGAAGAAATAGTCCCTTAGAAAGCTATTTACAGTAAGGCCTGTGGGTTATCAAAAGTAACTGGAAATAAATGTTGCTTTTTAATTTACCCAACCACAATCGAAATTCCATTCACCTCCATTGTATTGGGATGGTGGCAGAAATCTCAAAAACAGATGTCTCATCAAAACCTGGGCAAAACTATTTGCATAGCTAGATACCACTAGAGGAAAGAAAGAAATTACGTTGTTCTCTTTTCTGAAAATGGTTAACTGACCGCTTAATACAAGGCCAATGAGAGTCCTCTGTATCTGCAAGCCAATATGGTGTATGATGAGTCAGACAACCTAAACTGGATTTATAGTTCAGCGACAGATTCCACCTGCTGATAGCAGGTGCATGCATTCTTAGTTAGCCAAATTAAGTAGGTATCTTCCAAAGTTACAGTCTTTTTAGTGAGAAAATCCCTCTTTTCGGTTCCCTGCACAGTGTTTCCTTGCTGAGTTAGTCAGTATGGACCGGAGGAACAACAACTACAGCGACCAAAAACGGTTTTATTGTACATGTGGGCATGTCAGTCTGACTGACAAGGCTGACTTAAAAAATGTAAACCTGTCCTTAATGTTGTCTTCACTATCAACAATCCCACTGGCATTAGAAACTTGTAGGAGAAAACGCATTCAGCCCAATCACAGTTCTTGCTGTCTCCATGAGGTATCTCTGCAGCCGTAACATACGAAGTAGCCTGAACTATAAATCCAGCTTTGTGCTAATGTTTTTTTGTTTGTTTGTTTGTGTTAAAAGCTAAAATGTCTCCTCTGGTTAGCTGAGGCATCTTCCGTCTTTCCATCTATCAGACTTCTTAACTTATCCGCACTTATTTAATTAGATTATTTGACGAAGCAAGAAGCCTGTTTGTCTCTTAGTTCTGCATCCGTAAGTGATCCAGGAACAAATTCAAACTGGAGTGTCCATATTTCTCTTTCCCTCTCAGTCTGTCCAGTGTCTTCCAGTAAATGGAGGATAATTTTAGAGCGATAAAGAGCCCAGAGGATATCGAGGGGAGGGAACATACACACACTCATACACAATAAGATGGTCCCTCATTCCCTGTTGCACCTGCTGACCCCACAGGATCCACTGAGATCGGCTACTGCTGAGTGTGCGGCTTCTACACACACACGCTTAAACACACACACACACACACACACACACACACACACAGGAATGCATACACACTTTGACTAATAGACCTAATGCTTCCTGAAGAGGGCCCAGCACTGCATTAGCTACGGATGTGGGATTGATTTAGAAACTGAAAGCCTTCTCGTGTATGTGTGTGAAGGTGTGTGTGTGTGTGTGTGTGTGTGTG
Source organism: Maccullochella peelii (assembly GCA_002120245.1). NCBI lineage: Eukaryota > Metazoa > Chordata > Actinopteri > Centrarchiformes > Percichthyidae > Maccullochella > Maccullochella peelii. The sequence continues at coordinate 22,151 of LKNJ01001625.1, forward strand.
TGTGTGTGTGTGTGTGTGTGTATGAATATGTTGCAATCACTGGTGTGTGTTTTTTCCCCATTCCACTCCTCTAACATTATCTGTTTACTCACAAATGAAACACAGAAAGACATGTATGAAGGCGGTTGGACAGATTTTGAAGATTGATATTGAATATATCTTTACATTTGGCCATTTTCATTTCAAAAAAAGCACAAATATACAGCGTTTCATCCCAGAATGTTATTCTTTTCAGACTGGAAAAGCCTTTGAATTAACTTTTAGGCCGTCATCAGATACTAAAAGTCTCTTACTAATTTTAGAGTAAGCAGTAGGGCTAATTAAGGCAGGTTGACCCATCACACCAATTAAACAGGAGTGAAACTCTGGGAAACAGTCCTTTTAATGCTGGATTGATTCCTGACATTGGTATTAAAAAATTGAATGAAAAAATATTATGGACTAATGAAATAAAAGCTGTTTTGATGTGACTGTGGTCCATCATTGCTGCAGTGGACGACACTGACTGACAGTGTGCAATATTTAACACATGAAACAGCCAAGCTCTTTTTGCTCCTGACTATAAACTGCCTGGGGCTAACATATCTCCATTTTGCTACACTGACACTTTGGCTACTGTGGTGGAGCTCTATGTTGTAACACTGGAGCCTCAATAGCTGGCGTTATGGAACACAATCTTGGCCCTTTGGAAACGGCCATAGCTCACTATTTTGCTGCTTTGTCGTAACACCAGTGATGGATAAAAGCTGCATGCTGCTGTGCAGATGTGCAAATGTGGTAAAAGCAGACCAGGAAATATGTGCATAGATGATGATACAGTAGGTTTGCCTGTACCAACAATGGAAATCTGTGTAAATATAGAGCTTCAAATTAGCATATAGACATCATCCAAAATTGGACATCGCTGCTACATTTTGCGAACTCAGGACTTTAAAGGATACCTTCAGATTTTTTCATGTCGATCTTAATACAATACTCAGATACCATATGTATGCTGAAAGAGTTATTGGCTGCTGTAATTATCCCTCCTCTTCATACTGGCAGAGAACGGATCCATTTGTAGAATGACTGCACTGTAAAGGCGGGAATATACTAGAAAATAGTTTGTACGACATATCGTCCAATCACGTCGACACCTCGAAGGTGGGGTGAGAAACCTGTCATCATAGAGAGAGGCGAGGCACGACGTCGTTGAAATATGGGGATAACAACGCGCATTTTTAGATGATCTTTTGTGGAAGACATTCATAGTGTAGCACTCGTTTGTACATACAAAGTGACAGGAATGGTTGTGTAAAGAATACAAAAAATGAGAGCCTGAAAGAGAAGTTCAAACCCTGGCTCCTTCATAACCTTCGCACAGCTGGCCAATCGCTGAAAGTCAGATTGTCAGTTTGGGCGGGGGTTTCAGATGCTCTTTCAACCATCTGACAAGCGCTTTAGTTGGCGCTCACTGGCTCCTTACTATAAGAAATGGGGGGCTTTGTGGACAAAATGCATTCCAAAGTTTGGCTGAAGCTAATATGAAGCTTCAGCAGGCTGAGTTAGTAAATCAGGTGGTTATCTTCCACCATCTTTTTGTACATAACTCCCTCTTTGTGTTTCCATGGATGGTATTCCCTTGCTGTGCAGCCTCGGAGGGATACTTCCTGGCAGTTGCATGACAGAACAGCAATAATACTACTAATAATCCGTGATGAAGATACCCTCTCGATTTGAAGCCTCATATTAGGTTTGGCTAAACTAGGACTGCAGATGTTGTCCCCCATCTCTTACATTATAGTCTCACTATTAACATATCACTTCTCGGCCAGTATGGACAGCAAGAGAGATTAAAGCATCCGCTAACTCTCCCCCTGTACTTATCAAGAAAGACTTCCTGAACCTATGCTAATATGTCTTTTGAACAAGACATGATATTATATTGAACGTGTTAAACCACCTCCTGCATGTTGCTGTCAAATGCTTGCTGGGAACTATTGGCAGCCCGGAGATATAACCTTAGCACGAAGCCATGTGGAGCTAAACGAAGAGACAAAGAGGCCATGGTGCGCGGGGGAGAATATTGGTAGAGAACCAGGTGACTGGCAGAGGATGCTGGCGGAAAGAATGAGAACGGGGGCAGAAGAGGAACGGGTTAAAGCGTGTTGAGAGCAGAGGAGAGGGTGAGGTGGCCTGGGGGGAGGAGAAGAGAAAGAGCAGAGAAACAGAAAAGCAGACGTGGAGGAGGTGGGGAATTGATGAAGCAGAAAGCTGGGTTATTCCTGCTGTGAATCTATGTGTCTTTTCTGTGTGTGTGTGCGAATGTGCACATGCCAGAGTGTGTGTGAGTATGAATGGCGGGCTTTGGCAGTAAATGAAACTGTTTATCAGATCAATATGGCCATCATCTCCCAGATGACTGTGGCCTCTACTGAAGAGCAATCATAAATCACAACCAAATATGGAGGACACCGATCTATACCAGCTGTGTGTGTGTCGCTTTATGTGTATGTGTGTGTGCACGGGCACTTCTACATTTTTGTGTGTTTGTATCTGTATATGTGGGTATTTGTATGCACCTGTGTGAAATACTCTTCTTCTTTCTCCCGATGCTCTGAGCTGAGATCTGAGACGGAGCAGTTAGAAAATGGAGACACACGAAAGACGGACCACACCTTAGACCGGTCCTAGCCACACAGCTTTGCGGTGTACAAAATACGGATGTAAGACAATACACATATACACAATCAGCCATATTGTACGTGTGACATATCCTCCATCCTTCTCCATAGGGTTAACAACAGTGCTCTTGTTCTGTGGCTGACGGCCCCCGGTGCTCTCACTCTGAATAATGTAGCCTCCCGATAT
>LKNJ01001625.1:27500-87085 GCA_002120245.1 Maccullochella peelii
ATCATATGTTCAGTCTCGTGTCATTCTCTGAGTGAGTGTGTATGTGGGTGGGTGGGGGAGCGGGGGGAGGGTTCGTATGTTGAGTGGTCATGTATATGCAGGGCGCCGCCGTAAGCATGTGCGTACAGTATGTCTGATCATCATGTCTGAGCTCGTCCTGTACGGTGGCCTTCGTCTCCAGAAGACCACATGTGCGCATTGCGCCGCTGTGTTCTCGCTCTACTCTCCCTCTCGCTCCCTGACGCCCTTATTCAACCCGGCCTGTTTGACAGCCAGTCGTCCTCCCACCCTGACTCTCCACCGTCATGCAGCACCAGCGTCTCACAAGGCTGTAGACTGGTTCGACCCTGTCCATATGACACTACATTATCAATACCCTCTTTGTGTCGACTACTGTAATAGATGTGTTCTTATCCTTATGTGGCCTTTGTTAAATCCTGCCCATGTGACTGCAGATCTTTTGGGGGGGGGGGGGTGCAGTCTAGTGTAGTTTATAGTACTGTAGATTAGCGTTTTAGGACTAGTCCAAGCTTTTTTGGTTTAACAAACGTTGTATCAAACAGGTAATCTCTTAAATGGCAATATGCTGCATTCCCAAAGACCCATTTTCTTTGGACAAAAATATCTCTTATGTAAGAAGACGAATGACGATTCCGTCTTTTTCAGATCATTTTTGTGGAGTTTATTGGTTAGTACCTTGTGGGCGAGACTGGGAATGTTAGGTTAGAGAGGGCCTACATGGGCGGAGAGCTGGGCTCGGACAGGCAAGTGCACAGGTCACGCATTCACCTACAGTGACACTGGGCCATTCAGTGTTCAGTAACCTGGAAAAGCAGAATTCAGTATTTGACGAAGACAGTATCAACAGAAAGAGTATGGTGCGTGTCAGGAGTGGGCTGTCGTTATCCTCTATTCTCTGAGTATTGTGTATATACCATGAGAGCAGGGTAATCCACATCTTTAGCCCATGGCTTCGCCTGAACCGAACTAACAGTGACCAAACTGCATAGTCTGTGTGTAAAAATGGTGGCGACGAGAACAAGCTGTACATTTCTCTTTCAGTGCCCTCCTCTCCCTCTCCCTCTCCCTCTCTCTCTCCCTCTCTCTCTGTCTGTCTCCCTCCTCTTCCATTTTGTTCCATTTCTCACCCTTCCCATTTCCTCTCCCTTTTCTCTGAGCTCAGATGCACACACTCATCCCCTCCTCCATATGTGAGCACTGACAATCTGTAGGGCGTGCCCCCCCCCNACATACACACACACACACACACACATACATACACACATTACAACAAGCTGTGCAGCATACATACATTTACACCATGTGGAGTTCACACATGGCTGCACAATAACTGACATGCTGGCCGTCATATACGTCTTGGTTTACACTTTGGGGCCTCTGCGCTGAGAAAACACACCAGAGACACTGAATCAGGACCCCTTTTCTCTATAATTTGGATACAATGAGGTGAGTGTAGTCACACTGGTGACTGAAATGGCACTTTGTTGCGTATATGATGTCTGTAATGCTGAGAAATTATGGCGTAAGCAACAATTACCCTAATTGAACATTCCAGAGCAGCCCTGCAAAATGGCTGCCGAGCTGGCACGCTGTCTGTGATGGCCGACAAGAGTGTGTAGGTCTAAGGTGTGTGCGTGTATAGCTGCACTTGTCTATATGCATGTGTTTGTGTGTACGCCTGTTTGTATACGCGCGTGTGTGCTCTGTGTGTTTGTGTTAACTCTATGCGAGAGTAATCCTGCCTTTGCTTTTTACTGACTGCTTTGTGTCAGGGGAAGTCTCTGCTCACCGGAGATCTCATACCTAGACTGTAGGAGTCATTTTGTCAAACCGCTTTACTGTAACAGTTGATGATTGTGTTTCCTGGCACCTGTAAAGAGATCCTACATTTAGCTTTGAAAATAAAACTCGGCTCCCCGCTTTAGATAGCGACAGCGCCGGGAGTCGCCGGAGTCCCTTCGGCTTCACGTCCACCAGCTTCAGAACGTCTGCATTTTCCCAGAGCAGCATTAAGGTGCTGAATGTGTTCTGCCAAAGAGCTGACCTTGTTGTTTCTTTACAGCTCCCTACCTCGCCAGCCCAGCACCCAGCCGGCCGCCCAGCCAGCTATCCAGCCATCTACCCATCCATCCGCCCAGCAAGTCAGCCAGCCAGCCAGCCGGGCCGGCCCTGCCCTTCTCAGAACTGGCAACCCGCAGGAGTCATCAGGGTTAGTGCGCCTTTGGCACGCCTCTGTGCCAAAATCATCTGTAAGCATCTGGCAGGAACTTGGAAATTTATAGATCTGCACTTAAACCAAAGGCCAGACAATCAAATAATATACTTAGATAAGAAAAAGAGTGGGGGGGTCCGAGCAATCCACTGCTAGCCAACACTGCTACTGTTCCTGATTTACAGTCAATAGGACAAGTCAAGACCCATGCAGTGGTTTTATTATAGCACAAAAACCAATGTTTCATTGTAATCTTAAAGGAGATATCGAGTGATGGCGATTTTGTTTGTTTGATTTTTCTTTGACACAAAGAGAACAATGACTCTAAGGTCCTGAGGTTCATTTTCCCCACATCAATTCTCTTATGACACTAGTCCAATATAATATCTCTAAGAAAGAGCGGCTGTGAGAGGCGGGTACCTTCCTAAACACACAGACACACATGCAGCCACACACACTTTTGTACCGAGATAAGCAGCATTCTCTCATTTACATACCCACTTTTTCTTCCATTCATATTAGGCTACACACACACACACAGATTATAAGAATTGCTGGATTAAGTTAAAGCGGTGCCGTTTTGCTAATAATTCAAATACTGCAAGCGCTAGCATTTTCTGCAGTTCATCAGGGAGACGCTGTAAAAAGACAAAGCTGAACTAAATGGCTACCAGCGCTCAGGCCTTATTGCAACTGTGTGGGTGTGCGGCTTGTGTGCTCATGTGAGAGAGAGAACGAGTCTGTGTGTGTGTGTGTGTGTGTGTGTGTGTGTGTGTGTGTGTGTGTGTGTGTGTGTGGGGCATGTATGTGAATGTGAGATACCTCTCTTTTTCTCTCACACTCTGTCAACTACTCCTAATGTCTAAAAAGCAAAAACTAACTTGCTCCCAAAATACAGTTTAAGGATTTAAGAAAGTGATCTTATTACATGGCCTGCTATTCCATTTGTTATTTTATATACTGACAATTGTCCTGAGTAATCATCACAAAGACATTGTTTTCTAAATGAGAGAAATATGCACATTTAAACATATTATTGTAGTCATGTTAGCTGATAATTATCGTCTGAGCTATTAGAAAGCTACAGTAAGCAGAGCGACCAGAGCCCCATTTAGCATTACTGGGTCCCATTTAAAAGAGCTTCTGGTAAACACCAATTTAAGAATAAGACCATAAAAGAGATCAAGTTAGAAAGGCCGGGGTAAAGACATAATCTTGTTTTGTTAACCTATTTAATCGGAAAGTTATTGATGTTCACCTTTGAGTAAAGGGAACATGAGGACAGCAGTTTGTGTGTGTGTGTGTGTGTGTGTGTGTGTGTGTGTGTGTGTGTGTGTACCTGTGTTTGGCAAAGGGCCTTTTAGACCTGAGTAAAGAGGAAATGGATGCTTGGCAAATGCTCAGCCAGCATCCTTATCACCGCTGCTCTCAGAGCTGACCACCACAGCTCCTTAATAATGGACACAAAACACAGAGTCGTTTCTATTTATGCACTCACTCGCTACAGATAACATTAATACACAAAATAACATATCATAATCCAGGAGACTGTTTATTTCTATTAGCGCAGTCATTTGGGGAAAGGCAATGCGGCACAAAAAAGGGGAAATGTGTACAGAAAACTAAATAAATGAGTAGTGTAAGTTTCTAGTCTAATAGTGTTTGACACCAGTGGAGGTCTGCTGGTTAATAGTGTGGGTCGAAAACGCAGAGATGGGGAGGATGTTCTCCACAGCAAAGCTTTTTGCCTCCCTGGCTTCCATCCCAAGTGCAGACAACAGACGTCGTCATTTTCCAACTCAATTTACAGACGCATTAGGAGATGCTGAGGCGCGCCCAACTCTCTCAAATGCAATCAGCGCTGCCTGTGTGTTTTAAGAGGAAATTGAGGGTGCCATCTTTATCGACTTCTTTTTGACTTCTCCTCTTTTTTAGACCCATTTTCTGACTAAAATAATTTCAAAACATAAACCACTGCATATGGATTCTTTTCATGACCGCCCTTTATTGATTTGTCTCCCTTTTAGGCTACATGAGAAAGGCAAAGAGGGCTGCCTGATTTAGATAGATTCAGATTTCCTAAGGTAAGTTCAAAATATATCTGTCTACATACTGTTGAGTTTAAAATCGTACCCATGTCATACTATCCATCTATGTCCACTGGGTTTATGTCCATCTACTTTATTGCAAAATGAGCAAGTTCTGTTAGTTTCTTTACCATTTTGGCTGCAAAAGACGACGGAAATGTGCTTGAATTTATATGAAAAGTGCAGACTCCCAAGTCTGTGTGCAATTTCTTAAATGCTTTCATTAATTAAATTGAAGGCCTCATATCCCATAAATAAGGATTCATACAGTATTTTCAACCCACAATGCAGCTTTTTTTTTGTTTTAGTTTAAGTTTTAAAGTGCCTACATTTACAGATTGAATTAATGGCATAATTTGACATAAATAAAAATAATATGAAATCATGCAAATGCCAGTATTTGTGCATTTTTACACAAAAATGTTAATAGGGATGGCAGTAGGGCCTTTTATATTTTCTTATGTTAAATATGTTTTCAAATGATGACAGTGAGTTTAATGCAGGCTTTATGCATGTCAGCAGGATTGATACTTATTATGATTAATACTTCCTTTTTACATTTAATAACTTGCATTGGATATTTCTTTTTCAGTCAGAAATAACCCACTTTTGACAGGTTTTCGTTCTATGTTTTAGTTGTCAAATTGATCCTCAATTCAGTTCCAGGTAGCATTAAAAAGCTCTTTACATTTGGCTTTGTGAAACCTGCTGAAAGCCTGAAAGTGTGCCTCTCTCTCTCTCTCTCTCTCTCTCTCTCTCCCTGTAATTGATTTCACACCTTTGAGCCTCACAATAGTTTTCTGAGTGCACTTAGGGGAGAGATTCAGGACAAAGTCAGCTTGAGAGGTACATCCATGTAGATCTGCCTGCGTGCGCACACCACCTGCCTACAACCCTGCACCGTTAATGTCCTGTTTGACCCCCAGCTAAACATATGACTAATTGAGAGCTTGGGTAAAAACTCAAGTGAGCGAAGCAGGACGCAAGACAAAGGATGGGGGCTGGGAATGGCAGAAATGAGAAGAGGTGGTAGCAAAGAAAACAGGGAGGAGAAGGAGTTATTAAGATACGAAAGATGGCATCTATTATACTCTCTTATCTATAGCTGTCTTTCAATTCCTTCATTCTCTCAAAAATGTCACGGATCATTCATCCTCTTATCCACCCTTCATTTCTCTCTGTATAGCCCCATTTCTTGCACCAGCTGTTCACTCATCTGTTTCACTTTTGATCTTGTTTCAGATTTTTCCATCATATTCCTGCTCTACCTGCTCAACATGTTTTTCTCCTTTCCTCCCTCATATCCTTCAAACACAGTCATTTTCCCCCCCAATAAGTGCTTTTTTGAATCACCCACTAAGAGAAGCTACGACGGCACAAATGCATAGCTCAAATATTGATTATTCCTCACGCCGTGGACATGTAGACACACAAAACAGTATTCATATGTGCCATTAAGTGGCTGCATCGCTTCGGCAAATCTCTTTTACCGCCGAGCAGTGGCGGAGATCTATAGTGTTCAGGTGGAGGAGGTCTCTTGAAGCGTGTGGACATTATCTTGAAACGAGGGGCTGGCTGCCATAGCAACCATATGATGAGGCAGGCAGGGCTATTTAAAGGAATTCAGCTGCTGCTTGCGTTCCCGTCAGCTTCACACCGGTCCAGTGAAAGACAAAGAGATAGATGTGAATGCAAGAAAATAGTTCCACCCCTACAGTCTAATGTCTGGTATTAAGGCTGGGTTTTAGAAAGGAGTAAAAAACAGTCTAAATGAAGGGTTACATACTAATGAACAGTGCTCACACATTTAATCTTCTGTGCTCTGTTAGGAGTCTGAACATTTGTTTCATTTGCCTTAACTCCTAATTTAGAATCTCCTACCCGTGATATTCATGTTAGGTGTTTTTGTCCACCACTCCTTAGTATTTATTCTTGGAGCACCTCTTTCTCCCCTAGTGCCAATTAAATAAATCAGATTTAATTGCCGCGTTTCCACCTAACAACGCAGCTACACATGCACCATCTTGTCATCTTGCTGAGAACATGCTGCACACATAAAATGGACACGCATGCACATGCTTTGCTGCCAAAATGGATGCACGTTGGTGAAATATTTCCATGTTAAAATATATGCAAATCTGAACTGTACAATGTAGCCAAAGCTTGCTTGCACAATAGTGGATTAAAAAAACATATTTTTTTTACGGTATATGTGCATATGCTTGAATTATCTGCAGAAGCGGCCACTTTAATGTAAAAACAACAACAAAAAACATACTTTCTCTCTAGAGAGGAATTTCTCAGTGGACAGCAGCGCATGGGGAGACAAGTGTGAGAGGAAGAACAACTGCTGGTGCACAGTGCCTTGCATGCCAAACAGCAAACAAAGGAAAGCACAATTTCTTAAATACATATTTTATACACACATTTGTCTGTCATTATAGTTGGTTATTTCCCGTCACCTACTGAGAGAATTGCCGTATTTTAACTTTAACCTCCCGTGTGTCTCTGTCAACATTTAACTCTGTTAATGACTCTTCTCCATCTGGGGTGTGAAAGAGGCTCTCATACAGTATATTCACCAAATAACCACCAAAAGAACAGGTTATAGAGGTTAGCAAGTTAAGGCATAGATCAAACATTTACCTGGTGTTTTTAAAAGATATTTCGAGATTTCCTGTATAATTAGACATGGAGACATTTTGTTTCAACTGCTAGTCTGACAGGCTTTTTGGACCCAAACCATGGCAGTCAGGGTGGCCTAGTAGTTGGAGACAAACGACACACATACATAACAAAAACAACACACTTTAATGTAGAGCTGAATCAATAGTTCTAGCTCCTCAAATTGGATTTGATGCGTTTCTTTGTCTTGTGATATTGTCTACATTTTCTAGACATTTTATAGACTAAACATTTAATTGATTAATTGAGAAGATAATCAAAAGAATAACCGATAATGAAAGTAATCGTAAGTTGCAGCCATTAACAGACTTGTACCAATTGGTCTGTCCCAGAACAATCAGGAAACTGAACCCTAACGTGTTCAGCTAAATGCCTGAGATCAAAACATTGAATGATTTGTAGGTATCAACCTCACTGGTCTGGGCTCGCAGGGTTGATGATGGGTGATTCTTCCTCTCCCATAAATAAATGCTCCTGATTTTTATGTCCTTTTATCATGCTGATATTCTACAACATTTTAATTTGTGCACAATTATGGGTGAAACTGCCGGTGTTCTTTCATCACTCAGCTGAGCCCAGTGTGCTTTTCCAATGTCTGTGAGAGCAGTCAGGAAGATTTAAAGTGCTTCATAGAAGCAAAATTATGAGTGACCTCTCTCGTAACACTCCCTCTGCTCTTCACTCTGCTCTCTATCTCATCCTAATCCCAACTCATTTCATATGCTAAGTAAAAGCTTATATCCCTCTTCACTGTACATACACACACATCCCTCATTGCTGTGGTTTGATTATAAAATTTGCATAGACAATGTTGTTGGAGCTGTGGAGTGCAGAAGCACCAGAGCTTAAGCAGGGGGTTGTGGGTGGTCTAATGCCTGTCAGGTGTAGAGAGGTGGGGCAGAGACTCCCAGAATGCCTCATGTCTGGATTTATGATGAAAACTCAACAAGAGGAACCTCAGAGAAAGTTCCCTTGTGTCTCGGTCTCTCTCTCCTCACCCCGAATGGTTTCCTCGGAATCTAATTTGCATGTTCTCTTTTCACAGCTGCCACAGATGTAGCGGAGATTAGGAGAGAGAGGAAGAGGGAGAGCTGACTCTGTACCCCCGGGGAGGACGCAATGAGATGGAACCACTTCTCCGCTTTCCAATGGAAAACCACTTCCACCATCAGAGTGCCATCTGCTGGCTCGGTGGGGCGGGACAGCTGGTGTTGTGAATCAGGCCGCCGCAGTCCAGGGACCGGCTACTTCCCAACACCAGGGTCACACCCTCACCACTCACATCTCAGTGGTCTTTCACCTCTGTCTTGAAGAACTCAGTCAGCATATATTTTAAATTGGTGCTATATACTCTCTCATGCCTGATGTAATGGTGATTAATACTTGTACTTAATTGTCTAAATCTGTATAAGTATATTTCCTCTGAATTGTGTCCTCTAAAATATGAATCAGAAAAAAGCACAACAGACAGAAAATATCCTAAATGAATTTTCAAAACTATATCATACATACAACAATGAAAATGATGTCATTTACAATTAGAACAGTATTTTTCCCAAATGAAATATAAATTTCAAAAATGTGTCTGTGGCTTTATTCTTTTAATGACTCAGAAAATATTAAGAAATCACATTTGTTATTTAGTATTTGTTGTATTTTGTTCAAAATGACAGCATTTATTTATCCATTACAGACTGTGTTTGAATCACACCTCCCGAGATTAACAGATAGTAATTTGTAATAATCAATTGACAATGGGATCCCACAGGGCTCCGCTGTTGGGCCTTTATTTGTTTGATTTTTTGGATCTCCATGGTAAAAAAAATATTCAAATGGTCCCGATAACAAAATTCCCATTACTGGACATTTATGGCTTGATTCACAGGTACTGGATTTCGGGGGAGACCGGGTAGGGGATATATCCACGTACCCTATGATAAGTGCTGTCAGCACTCTCAAATTTCAGCACACACTGATGTCTTTCCAAATATGAGACAAAATGTGATTGCATAACTCTCTGCAGTGAGTCTGACTGAAACACACACCAAAACACTGCACGTCCTTGTTAACACGAAGCATACATTTTGTGAATGCTTATCCTCCTTCCTTCTTTATCCTCTACTTCAACTCTCGCCGCCATGTTACTGACTTTAATGTCTAAAAGTGAGACGAGCCTGCTGTAATTCTTATGACAACTGTTAAAGGTTGATGCTGTGTCTCTGGTGAAGTCTCTGCCAAAACTGAACTTCATATTGAATTGCCTTAACATACAGTACTGTATATTGTACAAGTTATTGGGTGCTCCTTCTGCAGACCCGTGGGCTTATACGCAACAGCTGTACAGGTACCTGATTATATTTTAAGAAGGAAAAGCCTATCCCTACCTCAAGATCTGAGCAAGTAGAAAAAGTTTTGTCTCTGAACACAAAGCAGAATGTAAAATAGTCTGTTGTTTCACATTTTAGGTGTCTATTATATTTGAGTATTTCTATGCAAAGGTAATGCTCTACCAGAAAATTACCTGAATGCACGATATATATACTATTTTTTAGACATCTGCATGAACAGCTGTGCATGAGTGTAACGGTAGTGTATAACACAATAGAAAGTACCTCTAATGTTCTAACCAAAGCTATGCTCTTGGGCTGCTGTTGCCATAACTGTTCACTTCCAGTCATTTCAGAATAAAAATATATTGTTCACTTTGTCCAGCAGAAGTGAATACAACCACCACTCTGTTGGACTACATTTTCTGTTCATTCATGTTTCTACACAACATACTTGTATAATATGCTGCCCATTCCCGGTTTGTGTAATGGTCAGTTTCAGGTCTTGAATGTGGAATAGTTACATAAATTTTGTATTTTTTCCTCGTAACAGTTTCAGGTAGGCTAAATATTTTAAGAAGTGTGATAAATATCATTATAAATGTCAGGAATTATAGTAACCACACACATAGTTGTATCAAGCTGATGTAAAATATACCATGATATAGACATAGTTTTTCAGTGGAATATCTATAGTTTAGATGTTCCATACTTGCGCCTGTTCTATTTTTCTAATCTATTTTTATTTTCACTTTAGTTTTCTTTGTTCCTGTATGGTTGTGTTTTTCACTTGTACAGCTTCTATAGTTATTTAGATTCTGTCTGTATGTCTACTTTATTTATTTGTTTAGTCTCGTTCATGTTTTCTTTATTTCATTCACTTTGTTAAGGGATTAGTGGGTAGCAGCCTAAACGGATAGAGACTAGAGAACGCTTAATTGAAACACATTGAGCATGCGTAGTGTGGCCAGCATACCTTAGTTCCCAAATGAGCGGCGGGGTCGGTACTAACTCTGACTATGTTACGCAGTTTATCTGCAGCAAGGTTACCCTTTACTCGAAAGCACTCTTATTAGTAACATTCAATAGCCATTGTTTTAATTGTCAGCATGTTACCCTCTTCTAGCAGGGTAAAACTTAACCGAGTCGCGTTAAAAGACGTTATTGGCCTTAATCTGGGGCTTCGGGGGAGACGAGTCCCGAAGTCGCAGAATGACGTTACAGCTGACTCCAAAAAACAAGAGGAAAACCAACTAGTGTCAGTGGAGGACACTAACTCCGTACCTAGCAGCAATGAAACCGTCCAAACTTTCATAACGGGCCCAGAACATATGACCGGTAACATCCCCGATGGAGAGCCGGAGGAGAATTGCGTAGGTATGCAGAAAGCAAATTGGAAAAATAATGTTCAGACATACAAAGGGAATGGTCGTATTGAGTTTAAACAAGAGGGGCCTTACACTAGGGGCAAGTATCAACAAAGCAAACCAAACACCATGAGTAAGTGCAGGTTGGTCAGCCTCAGAAAGCTCTGCGACCTGAGGCTTACTTGGGGCTTTTGCACTACTTCAGACAGTGTATTGCTTAAACAGACAGAGGTCCACCGCCGGGTCAAACCGCGGGGCAAAATCTCCAAAGTGTGTTGCCAAATTGAGTTTAGTAGCGACGCACCCTTAACCACAAGTAAGACTACAAGGAGCCAAACACCGTCGTGTCAAAAGTCTAGTATGGGCAAATTAGCGGGTAGTAGATGTAAATCCAGAGATGGAAATATTAAACGTAAAACTCGTGTGACCCACGTTGCTAAAAGTGGCAGGGACAGAGGTAGCGAGGGTCAGAGCAAAGTGAAGACCTGGTCCACTGGGTCGGACCCTCAGCCTGCTGCTGCTGCTCCACATACTGGACAAGTGCGAACACGGTTGATACCCGCCGGACTGTCAAGTAAGGTGCACTTTAGCTGTGTTGTTTGCTTAAGGTTGGTTAGTTAATTGACCGCCAGTAAGCGTGTTAAGTTACTGGACTTGGACTCCAGTTAACATTTTTTTAACTTAAGATTTTTTGGCAGGCAAAATCTTTTAGCTAACTTTTGGCTAACTCGCGGCTAACTCGCTACTTTTTGCTATAGTAAAGTGTGTTGGAACCTGTCAGATGCTAAGCTAATAGCGCGGCTGAATCCTAACTTCACTGACCTAGCTACCTTTAGTGTTTTCTAAAGGTGTTTTTGTAAGTATATAACGTTAGGGGATATTTTAAAATGTATGCTAAGTACCACTTAAATGGCAGTTACAGAATTTTTCTATAGTGAGTTAATTAAGATGCTAACTGGCAGCTAATACTAGTGAATGAACCCCCTTCTGGTCAACTCGCATGAACTGCCATTTTCTGACAAGATCCCCTACACACTACTAGCTTGGACCCATGGGGGTCTTTACTTGGTTTGTTGTGACTCAGTCAGACTGAGCTGGAATTATTTGGTTGCTGGATAATAAAGCTAGGAGAAGTTAAACGTTACATATTTCCAGTTGGGATGGTGTAATCTTCTCTGCTTAGTTGCCCAATTTGGGAGCATCTCATCCACATCCTGGAAGACAGTCCCAGATACTTCCCATTGAAATGCTTGGTGAAGCAGCTCTGCGCTACTCTTTACCAAAGGTGGGGAAGTTAAGCAGACGTGCATTTACTAAACCAACCCAGTCAGTCCTCATCATAGAAAACTCCTCTCTTGTAAAGCCAAAACATACTGTTTGGGAACACTAACCAATAAAGCATAAATCTCACCTTTATGTGGCTCATCCAAGTTTGTTTTTGACTGTGGAATGGGCTCATTGCTGTTCCTTGTCCCCAGTAATGAACCCATTACGGCTTGGCGGACTAGAATGAGGCAAACAAAACGCTGCACTCGAAAACTTGCTTGGAGAAGCCACACAAAGGTGAATTCATGCTTCATCAGAAGTGTTGTCAAACTGTATTTTTAGGTAGGGAAAAGATGTCAAGCATGTGGAGTAACTGGTTGATCTGGCAAATGCATGTCTTGCTAACATCCCCAACTCTGAACTCTGATCATGCACTGCTGCTCCCCTAAGCTTTTTGTCTCATCCACTGTCTCCCTTGCAGCGGATTAGACCGTCCCAAGTGGGACTGGCATTTGTGGGAATCCACACTGTTTAACCAAAAAAACCCCAAAACAATCAAATAAAACAACAGAAACGCATTACCATGGTGATAGGGAGCGATCCTCTTAAAGCTTAATAATTCCAGATGGCGACTGTTACATTCACTTTTGCATTATTTGACAAGGTTTTGTTTCAACTTGCAGACTGTGATAGAAATACACACCCAAGCCCCACTGGACTTGCTGGTTCAGAATGGTCTTTGAGAAGAGCTGCCAGAGCCTCCCACTTTGATCTCTGTGGTGACTGTAAATACATTTCTCCTCAGCGGAAGACGTCGGGTAAGCAAGATCAGCAAAGCAGTAGCCCAGGGCCAGAGCGGCCTACTGTTGAGGTTAAGATCAAGAAAGATAACACTGTCACTGAGATCTCGAAGAAGATTATCATATGGATAGACAAGTACCCGAAGGTGGCACTTTGTGACATAGCCCAAAAATGTGATGCTTTTAGTCACGATTGTGGCTATGTGTTGCCACCGGATGTTCTCAAGACCAAGGTTGTGCATTGCTTCAAACAGGACATGAGAGCTGGATTTCAGTTTCGGCCCAGTTGTTTAGGGCATAACGAACACAAACATGATGAATTTTCTCTGGCTGAAAATAGAGAGTTGTGTCCAAGGGCTCAGTCTGAGAAGAGCGTCTGTCAGTCTCAGAGTCTGACTGAACACCAGCAACACCTGAAAGAGCTCCCAGATGCACAGACGTTATCCAGTCATACCACATGCCGGTTCCTCAAGAGTTGGACAAGTGAAAGCTCTGCAACCTGTTCTGCTTCTTTCTTACAAGGTAAACGTACAAAAAAGGGGGAGTGCAGGACTGGCATGTGGGACAGTGAAGTTGAGGAGGATCCCGGGTCAGGATCTTGTCTCCTAGGAGCAGAGATTCACAGAGACAAAAGAATAAAGCTTGGGGATAGTGTTAAAGATGGGATATTGCCATCCACTCCAGATCTAGAAAACATTAGTTGCAAAACCACAGAAAAAACTGACTCTAGAGACCAAGAGAGAAGATGCTATTGGATGTCTGATGACAGTCAGTCATGTTTAGAGCATGCAGTTGGGGGCAGCAGCGCTTTTGGCTCAGCTGTGAAAGAAAACCATGTCCACAAGAAACCTTGTGGTGAGATAGACAGTCCCACAAAAACGGATGCAGCGAAAATGTCATCAGATCTGTTCTGTCAGAGGAATGAGGTGCACACAGATGAACTAGAATCATGTACCTGCCAGAGAGTGAGGGCCTATTTCAGAAAAAATACATCTTCTTGTGCACGCACATACATGTCCTGGCCCTTCTCTAACAGTGGCTGGACCCGTACAGCGCATGCTGGTACTACAGCTGGTCCAGCAGAGCCTGTTGATCCATCAGCTACAGATAATGGTGACTCTCCAATAAATCAAAACCAGCCAGGTTCATCCAGCAACCGAACCACTGTCACGCTCCCAAATGCATCCACAGTCCCCTCTTCAGGTGCAACCCACCAGTTTTCTCATCAAAATGAAGAGAGGCGAGAAGAGGTTTTAGCAGAGAGAAATGGGAAAAGACACGATATGTCTTCACACTCTTCAGACAGCAAAAACATGGAGTTTGCACCTCTCTTAATGGAGGCTGAAGAATCACTAGCCAGCCTTCCCTCAGATACGGCTACCCTTTCCGACCCAAGTCAGCGTGGAAGAGAGTCTGGCGCTGACGCAGTCTCGCCCTCACCTAAAACCGACAGCTCCCGGTCTACCCCCTCCCCCTCAACACTTCGCCTGAGTGACTCGGACACTGCCACTACTTTGTCTTCCATGTCATCTACGTTCACACATGGTGGTTTGAGCATTCTCTCGGCCACGCCATCCTCTCTCCCACCTTCATCATTCCTACTGAAGAAAGTCAAAAGTGTTGAGTTGGCTGATGCCTCATCAGCTGTAGAAAAGCCATGGTTCCACTGTGAAGAAACCCAAACAACTCCTCCACGTAACTCTGACTCCTTTCATTCATGTGAATCTTCCCTCCTCCTCCCTCAAGACAAGCAAGAGAGTGACGAAGAGCTTCTCACAGGCAGGAGCCCACCAAAACTGGAGCCGTATTATAATAAAAGCCCCATAAACCACAGTCTTGTACCTGTAAAAGAGAGATCTCTGCACAACATCCTCACAGAAAGATGCGTAGAAACGGACTCAAGTGAATTTTTGCTTCCACCAATGCTCTCTCCTGTCACTACACCACAAGGGTGCTCACGGACAAGCTTCCTGCCCCAAAGCCCAGGCTTTTCAGATGAGGAGGAGGAGGAAATAAACAAAGGCACCAGCAAACACAACATATTACCTGCATGTCACATGCCACAAATTGTTAATGACAATAATGAAAACTCGAAGGGTTATCTTGAACATGGTGTTGAAGGATTGGAAGGAGTCTCAACAAATTTCAAAACTCTAACTACTCTAATGGAACCTCAGTCTTCTCCCAGCAATGACGAAGATGTGGATGATGGCAATGAAGAGGAAAGCCAGGATGAAAGTCACTATGAAGATGATGTGGATCAGGTTAAGAAAAAATCTGAACAAGTTCTCTCAGACCCTAAAATGAAGGGCACCCTTGCCTCAGGTGTTCTGACAGAACCCTGCTCTTCTCCCAGCAGTGATGAAGATGACGGTGGAGGCTTCAGTGATGACGAGGGACAACCACGTTCTGCTAGAGAAGAGGGATCAAGTCCATTTGAAATATCATGTGGCAAAAGGGATCAAACTAAAGCAGAGGCAGCTTGCGACACTCAGCAGGCCATTTTGGATGAGCTCACAGCTTATGAACAGGATATCTTACTTGTCGATGTGATCCAGTTTGACCCAGAGCTGTTTGAAAACCTGCCCCAGGAAAGTTTACTGAAACTGGGCCCTACCAGGGTTACTGAGGCCCTTAAAACCAGACCTGTTGGAGGGGTGAAGACGCTGTCGCCAAGGATAGATGGAACATCACTGGGGAATGAACAAAGGTAAGGTCTCACATTTGATCCCTTACAGCCACAGATAAACTGTGTAGTCCATTACAAATGAAATTACTGTTATTTGTGTTTCAGATTGACCCCAGTTGATATTGATTTTCACTGCGACAGTCCTGATATCACAGGTATGGCCAGTTCAGCAGTCAGAATTCGAATTATATAATATATATTTCAGGTTTTGTGACATAATGTGGTGCTAGTTGCTAACCTGTAATGGCATTGATGCATAGCTGACGCTACAAAACATCAAACTGGGGATTTTTTAGCTGACCCGTGGCTTGCTAGATACAAAGGAAACAAAGCAAAAGCAAACAGAGCCATAATGAGTCATTTTAAGCCACAACACAACATGCAAAATGTTCTAAACACCTACAACAATGGAGAGATATTTTGTGTGTATTTCTGATTTTAAATTCATAAATATCCATGCATCAATTTCACAACTCATGTGTAACTCATATTTCCTTACGTAAAATGTGATCTGTTCCTTTTGAGAAATGGAATTAGCTTTAATGCATTGTATTTCATACAAAAATCATCCAGCAATTTTTATTTTATTTTTTTATGTGTATTTTACAGAGGAGAGCAACAACAGGCCATGGAGACCTCAGTGTAGCAGCACCCCTTCCAAAATGCAGAGCAACAAATGGCCTGCCACAGTAAAGCAAATCAAAACCATGGTAATGCAGTGGGTCTAACGTGTCATATAGTGGACAAGGACCACACTTTCCCCGGACTGTCTGTCAACACTTTACTGGAAGGCACCAGACATTGCAACAGCATAGCTTCCTTTACAGGGTATCTCGTGCATGAATGAAAGAGAGCATAATGCACATTACAAAATGATAAATAAAATTCTCACAAAATAACCAAAGTGTTGGGTACCTTTCAAAATAATAGTTTCAGCTAAATCCACATAGGATTTTACATGAATTTATAATATCTTGCAGCACGCTACTACAGTAACATTGGGTCTACTGTGTTAAGATTAGATGTCATGCATGAAGTAAAGGCCTAATGGACGCAAGGAGTGTTTAACACAAGATGTTGATTTTTATAATGTTAAATCTGTTTTGTGATTTTGAACAGGGTCAGCCCGATGCCAACAACAATCATGTAAACGTAGGCCTGGAAAGGTACCTGTTTGCACACGTCACATGATGGAACATTTCTTCGGCCCAGTTAATCTTTCATTGTTTTGATAATCTCTGTGTTTATGCCCTGTAATAGGAGCCCGTCTGTCCAGAGAGTGAACTCCCCACATAATTACATCCCTTCACTTATGACCATAAATGGTGAGGGGAAATGAAAACAGCATAGACAGTGACTAATGTTTAAACTGATGTCAGTTTTATCTTGTTTGCATGGATAACTCCTCATTTCGTTGCAAACGTAAATGTCCAGTCCAGTATTCCTTATGTAGGGTAAAAACCTCAGCTGCTGTGCATGACTGTTCCTTTGCTCCTCTGCTCTCTACACAGGGCCATGGATCACAAACCCAGCAAACATGGCAGAGTTTGGGCGCCAGAAATCTAATACTGTAAGTATTTCATTAAATAAACAACTGTCACTGTCTTCCCTCAAGAAAAGGCCTCATTTATAAACATGTTTATTGGCTTTAGCATAGATTGTATTTTCTAGTTATTCTGAAGAAGAGTCCGAAAAGTCGTAGTTACTGTAGGTGGTGTGGGATGACCCGTTAACCCTGGGTGTTTATGATCAAGTGCGAGTCCATACATGAGACTGAAAAATTGTGTTAATACATACAAATGCGAATGGAAAACAATGATGTCTGTAAGTTAACACTAGAGGTAAAAGTCAAATGTAAAATAACCTTTCCTGCATGTGCAGTGGTGTGTTAATTCTAGGAAGAATAGCATAGTAAATGTTTGTTGTGGAAAAGGTTACAGCACCACATCTAATTTTGAAGTACACAGTACGACTGAATATAATGTATATAATATAAACTTGTCTGGTATCATATCTGTGCTTTCTGATAAGAAATTAGAAATCAGTTTGTAATGTGAGACTTTTTTTGAGTATTTTTCCTATATAAAAAAACACCCTTACTACAGGACAAGATGGTATGTGGGTCTGCTTTAGAATAAATTACATATAAATTATATTGATTAGCTTAGAGTATGAGAGTAGATACTGACAAGTTACTTGGGAGGAAGAATGAATAATGGAGGTTTAAAAAAAAAATTTAAAAAAATTGTGCACTTATGTAATATATGGAATTCATATCTTGGAAACTACAGAAATTAGTTTTAACCTAATACAATTCAAAACAGTAACAAACTTCATTGTAGGCTCTGACCCATTTTTTTATAATGTTGATTGTTGTATTTGGTTAGAGGCAGTTTTATGTATTCCAAAGACGCTCAACTTGTTAATGATATTTAATCAAGCTTTGTTGCATATTCTCCCGCCACAGACATGAAGTTTTTTATTTTATTTTAGTAACGTAGCAACTTAAATCCCCATCTAAACCCTCAGTACTGCAGGCACTACTTCAGTGAGTCGCTGTCCTGTGGGTTCAAGTTGTGTCGGTTCCAGCATGTGCCTGTGGAGGGGGATGAGAAGGTACGCTCCCTCAGTGAAAATACTATTTTCTTAGCTTGTCAGCAGCATGCCAAACCATGAATTCACCGGAGCACTGTACACATCTGTACCTTTTTCCTTCATCAAGTTAATTAGACAGTGGACTTTGTTTTTGTTTTTTTACTTTTTATTTATGAATATTTTTCACAATATAAGGACAGTAAGTAAAAAAGCAAACAGATATGAGGTCATGGAATGATCAGTAAATCAAGGCAGGTTTTATAATAATTTATAATAAAATATCGGACATGGTACATTCAATCATTATGAAAGATCTGTCTCACTGGCTAAATAAACACCATTTTCCGACACCATTTTTCTCCTAATTTTTTTTGGCGTCATATGGAGTAAGTCATCTGTTTAACAATATTGACACAGAGGCCAGCAGGCTCTCTTGGATTAGAACCTTTTTACAAAAATAATCACAAAAGCTGTAAATACCTGTAAAAGTCCTGCCTGACATAGATTATCAAAACTAGACAATGTACTTTTGATTTATAAGTCAGTTATAGAACTGATGTGTAAAGGTGCTGACTGGAAAGTGGAGGAATGCTTCATGCTAAAGATTTCTGATGGCTGTCGATCACAGAGGCAACATCACCCTCTGTTGTGCCATAACTGTAATTGCACACTTCATTTCAGAATCGTGGGGTCGCTTCACGTTTTTCCCTTCCTTTCAGTTCTGCCTTGAAACTGTGACACGGTTCATCAAAAATCCACTCTGCCTTCAAAAAGCAGGTACGTCTTCAGTGTATCCAGTAATTGAACCCCAAATGGACACAGTTTATAAAGTGTGATATGTTCCTCCTAAGCATGTCTCTTTTTGTCCTATTTACCTTTGCTGCTTCATCTGTCTGTTCTGCCTGTCTGACTTTCCATGGGTGTCTCTACGTGGGTCTCTCACCCACCTCCTTTTGTCACCAGGAGCTGTGTTCACAGGCTACTACCAGAACAACCCGCCAGGAGTTTATTTCTCCACACCAGTGCTTCTGTCACTCCTCTGGGCTCTGCTCAAAGCCGGCATGGTGCCTGATGTCTTCTCAGTCCTCAGCATCAGCGTGGCACACAAGATAGTGGTCAGTGGGGTTTTCATCCAGCTATCAGCACTATTGTCATGCTGCAGTACACCTTGTAGAGGGCAGGGCGTGTTCTCATTTGTATGGGAAGAAAAACACTTAATGTAATTTTCAAACTATCCGCTACCACTATGGGCATAAAAAATAGATGTTACACTTATTCCTGTCTTCCTCTCTTGCTAGCCCAGCCATGAGTTCCTGTTGGCCCTCTTTAACCTTGTGAGAGAAAAGGGTCTCATGGGTTTTGTACCTGAACTCATGCAGCTCACATTCAAGGTATCTTGATTCTTTCTGACCCTTTCTGACTTACTGTAAGGCAGTAGGATCTATAATTTTCTCCGATTTTATTGTGCATACATGTTGACAGATGGCCAGTGCAGGCCTAGTGCTGAGTTTGGACTGCCTTGACTCTGTAAAAAACACTCCTGAGTTCCAGCAGACCGTCCATCCAAACTCTCTTGTTTCAGTGTCTGGCAACCACAAGTAAGCGGAACTTGTTCAGCCCCCACATATCAAACACTGTCAGTCACTTCACTCTTATAAAAGGAGTTCATTATCATCCATACTTATTTATGCCCTTATTATTCTGTCTTTATTATAAAAGGTTATTCACCAGTGTCCCCTTTCCAGAGTACCTGAATTTGGCCCATGCCATTGTGGAATTAGAGGTTAGTTCTTACTTTTGTCAACTTATCCAAGCATGAAATGGTTCTGTGTGCAGTCCAACATCGTATTCGGGCCTGCCTTTATGTTTTCTGTCTGTCAGCTTTGTACCAAGCAAGAGGACTGGAGGCGGATGGGGGAGGTTTTCAGGTCCGTCTGCCAATCCAGCAAACCTCCCAACCAAGTGGAGCGACTCAGCGGCCGCATTGCCATAGCACTCCTGTCGGAGAGCAAAGACAAGCTGTCACTACCCTTTGCTGCCTTCGCTGAGACAGGTAAAAACCTGTTACTTTAAAAAATAAAATAAAATTAACTGTATTTGTTCTTGGTTCTGTGTAATTACTAATCTCCCATCACAATACATAATGATTCCTGTTTATTTTTAGTGTGCCAGAGTGAAGGTGAGGACAGCCTGTGCAGAGGTTTTTTAGGCAGAATTGGAGTCTCTCTCATGTTGAGATACCACAAAACGCATCAATGGGCCAAGGTAAATAAACAGTCTTTATGTGTTTCACACACCTATCTCCTGTTCTTTCTGATATCTGTCATCCATCCATCCATCCATCCATCTTGAGTCAGGACAGTTCTGGAAATGATGCGTGTGCCTATAGCGCTACATAAGTAAGCTTATGTAGCCAGCTGTAATCTGTTTTTGAATGAAAAAAGCTTGCTATCTTACATTTTAACAACTTGATTACAAGGCCTGTCACGATAATTATGTTATAGACTTATCATATGATATATGGACATGCCCTCGATCATTTTTGCTGGCCTTGATATTGCCCGTTGTGTTTGTTTACATAAGAATGTCACCAACATTTTAGCCAACATGATGTCAGAATAAACAGCAGGGATTTCCCTCCATTATTGGGCACAGAGCGTTTTTTCACAGGCCTCAGCCAAATGAACAGAAAAAAACTATGCAGAGAGATGTTCTGTTGTAATTTCTGGTCGCAGGGCTTCTGTCCTCTCGTCTGCTCTCTGTCGGAGTTTCACATTGGGCGGGGCTCAGCAGCTCCTCCAAACACACACACAAAGGAACAGTGAACCAGGTGAAGTGATAACCGGTTCGACAGGAGGCGGAAGCACCGTGAAGTGCTGCCCGCTTGCTTTCGACACCCATGTTAACAAGTTGGGCTGTTAAGACAGGATGCACCGCATTGCGGAGCTCCGCAGCTGGCTCGTGCTCTGCAGCGATAGTTTGGGGGTCTGTTGGATTCAAAGCAGCACTGCACAGCTCTGGGATGGGAACATTTTGGGTTTAAGCTGAATGAGAGAGGAGAGCCCATTAATGTGAGCGAGTCTGTATTGTTTTCCTTACAATAATATGACAATATCGTTTATCGCATGTATTTCTGGGACAATATATCGTCCTACAGAAGTAGTTATTGTGACAGGCCTATTGATAACCATATTGTACAAAAACAAACATTTTAATGTATCAAATCAGTTTTATGTTCTTCTTTGTTTGTTATAATTAGACTTGTAGAACCTTTTTGGTATAATGGTAACACAGAAATACTGCAGGTATACAAAGGTTGGATTATCATTGTAATCACAGAACATCACGTTTTTTAAAACGTATATAATTTAAGATGCAGTAATGTTAGCAAGTGGGTATTGCTTTGTATTGTGTGTGTGTGTGTGTGTGTGTGTGTGTGCGTGTGCGTGTGTATGCAGGGTCGGAGGGTGGTGGAGGTGCTGTCCATTTCAAAAGTCAACTACTCAACACTGAAGGGTTTGTTTGGGAATGAGGATGGAGCGTCACGCTGCCACCTGGTCACCGTGGCTACTGAGCTCTTCCTCCTGAGTGGCAGTGTGCAGGGAGCTCTGAACAAACTCCGAGGTAACAGCTCTGACCCTGGAGGACATGCACTGTAGGTAGCCATGATTGGCTTAGCTGACCTCATAATGCATCAAACTGTAACCTGTGTTTACACTCAGTGTTTCGTACCCCCCAGTTTTTTTTTTTTAAAGGTGCACAGTTTCTCAACTCCATGGCGGTGACGTACACAATTTTGCCTAATTTGCAAATTTTAGACTGGGATAAATACAGCTTAAACACATTTTGAATGAGTTTTGGAAGCAGATATGATCATTTCGATAGTCAACATGGAGTCCAGAAAATGGAAAGTAATCAGAAAAACCTAGTGGTGCATTGTATTATTACCAATATGAAAATATCTAAGATGATGCCCAGAAACCTAAAATGACATGTAAAGCAGTGAAATTATATTTTATGCATTATTTAGTGTGGGCTGACAAGTAGTACTCTAAATGTCCTATTGTAATAAGAAAAAAAGGAGTGAAACATTGTTTTTAGTGTTCATCCCTACTGTATACTGTTTTGTTTGATTTTTGGACAGGGCGTCTTGTAGCTAATACTTCAGAAATCTGTTCAAAAATGTTGCCTTCACTGCCTTGGCAAATTGTGTGTTTGCCTTTTGTTTATGCGCCTGTTAATCTAGAAAACAAATGGTTCCTGAGTTCGTGCTCGTGGCCGTGTGAGCCTGCTGATCTGGAGAGCAGGACTCGTGTGTTGATACGTCTGGCTGAGAAAACCTCTCACAGAGACACGTTGGATGTCCTCCGTAATCTCCCTGGACTCAAAGAGCCGAACGGTGGGAGGAAAAAAACATCTTTCCATTGCCTGTAATGTTTTTCTTTAAATGAAAAATGCCATTATGTACCTGTATGTTGAGGTACAGTTAAACGTGTATCAGGCAGTTCCAATTAAAATACAAGCAGCATCTGAGCAGCAGTGTCCTCAAAGCACAATGTTTTTCCCACTGTAGGTAAAGACAGGACAAATAGTTATTTTGAGGTGCAACCCACTGATATGTAGGTAAATTCTTTATAGCATTTTAATATGTGGTGACTTTAAAGTATACAATTTCATAGGTAAGTACAGTAGTTGTAGATAGCAAAGCTAAAAGATGAGTCTCTGTGTTTCTGGCTACAGCCCTCAATGAGATTGCATATAATTGTTTGTACATTTTGTTTTCTTCAGACTTGATCAATGTCTCCAGGTACAGTCGTCTGTTTAAGTCTCACCTGCAAGTGTGCGTGGACAGACAGATGCTTCCTGTGGCTTCAGACACAGTGGACTTAATGCTCTCTAAAAACCTGGCAGTTGACCACGCTGTGCTGCAGGTACTTATACACAAACTGGGCAAGCAAAACCTCTGGCTCCGGGCGCGGGAAGTCTTTAGACGTAAGTATCACCTTCTGTTTTATTGGCTGTTCCACTTATATTAATACGGATCATAAACACAATTTAAGCCAAGTAGAAAGATTCTTAACTCGATGGTTTCACCACTGTGTATTTTCATCAGACTCTCTGAGTGTGGGATACTACCCGGGGGTGTTGGCTCCTCCTGGTTTCATGGCACTGGTCATCCCCTGTCGACTTGGGGAGGTGGAGCTGGCTCTCACCTTTGAGATGTTCATCACTGTCAACGCAGCGTCCATCCTCAACCTGTCAGAAACCACCACTTCCTGTCTCAGCATCACTCTCAAAAGGTAACGTGTGTGTTTGCGTGTGAGATTCCTGGTTGCATCATGTGATCTGTATGTACATGACGGTCCTGCTTCATCCTCTTCCAGGGCTCAAAGCTGTGAGAGCGAGTACCTCTCAGCTGGTAGCCGCCTCCTCTCTGCAGCTTGTATCCCTCAGCCCAAACTAATCATTCACTACACAGCAGTTAACGCCTCTCAGGAGCAAGTGTTCACACTTGACATTTCCTCTGCCCGGTCCTGGCTCCGCCACAATCATTTATGGGCCAATGAGGTGTGGACGCACTGAACCAAACGGCTCCTTCCCCTGTGGTCCCTGGAAGTACTTAAGTTTCCTTTCCCTTCAAACTGCTTATGTTCCAGAGACATCAGTTGACTCTGGGAAAACAACCAGTGAAATCAGGAAAACGAACGCATGTGCATTTCTATTGGCTGTACGTTTGTAACACTAATGGTCATATTTCAATTTAGCCTTTGATAAGAAGCAGAAAATCTAATCACAACCAAAGACTGAAGCCGGAACTTGACACTGTTAGTTGTTTTTTTAAAAACTAAGACTTTATTTTGTTCAAATTTATTTAAAAACATGTTATAAAGGGTTTTTTCATTAATTCCTTGTTGTTTCCCGAGGAGTTCTTTTAGCTCATTTGTCTTTGATTTATGTCACTCAGTGTTTACTATTTGACAAAATAAGTCTGTTGGGGAATGGAGTCCAGCATAATTTTGTAGGGTTGGTGTTATATTTTGTTTATAACAAATGTAAATAACATCTGAGTGTATATAGGTATATATTTTTAATGGTGTTTAGTCTTTGACAGTATTATGTTACTGTATTATATTACTGATTATCAAAACCTCAATTGTTGCTCCTTGAAGAGCTGTGATTTCCATTTTCGTTGTATGAAGTTTTTATAAAAAGGTTGTTTGATCCTGTGGTGTTTCTTCACAAAAGGAAAATAAATCCTAAAACTGATATTTTCTGGAATAAAATAGGTAGTTAAAATCTCATTGCCATTGTTTTTGTTCGTATCCAGGGTATTACCAGCATCATTGGTCAGTTCTAATTTTCTTCTTAATATTGCTGCTCTCTTCATTCATAGCAGCTGCCAGGTGACGTGTTTAGCCACCAAAATGTAATGTCACTGCAAACACCCTGTAGTAGAGAGTCCAGTTTCCTGATGGTCCACAAGGGGAAATCCATTATCGATGATTGGGAAGGGTAGTTGCTAAATATCAATCAAAAAGGTGTGTTCCTTTTTGGCACAGTGCCCTGCTGGTTACTATTCACTAATGCATTTGAAAGAGACAGTTAAAAGTGTGATTTGACATTTGCACATATGTGGCGCTCCTTGCAGTCACAGTGGTTGGACTAATAATGGTGTTCTAATTAACGACAAAAAGCTTTTGCTTTCATGTCCAGCAGACACATAGTTGGCCTCTCTGGCCTTTATTACAAATGATGGTAGCTGCATTTACACATTCACACAGCAGTGAGAAATGTGTTTGTAGTAACTGCATTCAAAGCCAACACAAACAGCCATTTTCTCATTTCATATGGTCATATGTTTAAGTCAAAGAGCTGCATGTGGCTGGCAGCATAAGCTGCCTCTCGTTCCTCGCACCTCTGACTTGTTTCTATGCATAAAGGTGTTACAGAGCAACAGAACCACCAGGGGGAAGTACTGGACTGTTGTGAGATGAGTAGTAATCAGAATCGGCTTCACTGGACAGTTATATGTACACATACAAGGAATTTGACTCCAGCTTTTCGTTGCTCTCAATGTTACACTCGGTTCCAAGAACGATTTTCAGGAAGATGGATAGTAACAGACAGAAACAGCTAAAAACAAGGACAACAAAGATAGATAAATATAAACATTCAACTATAATGTACAGACAAGTAGGTGATATGAAGATGATGACTGTGAGAAGTGAAGATAACACAAGTAACACACATGCCAACAATGTATTATTTCAATCTGACATTTTGCCCCTTCGCCTACAATCTGTAGTCCCACTGAGTGCTGCAGCGAGTTGGTTCCCATGGCAGCATGCAGCTCAGCTGTAGTGTTGAGCAAAACACTGCAGACCCCTATTTTTTATGAGACGGGGCTGAAAGGCAAGCTCCGGGACAAGTAAGAGTAAAAATAGGCCTCAATGTCTGTTATGATGTTATTTCATGCAGCTACATTAGTGTTTTAAACCAATCCTGAAATGTTTATATAGCGTACATGCTAAATAGGGGAATTTAAAGTGTTACACCCCCCCAATTTAGTCAGATGATACAATGAGATAAACCTAACACAGAACAGTTTGTGTGATTTTCTTTTTTCTTTTGCTCAGAGCAGTGCTGTCTTTAATCATGTTAAGACCACCCTGTCGCCTCCAAGTCTCGCAGTAACCTAGACTGCCCTCCAGACCTTGGCCTGCGTCATCTCAGGGCTGATGTTGCATCTGTCATATGAAAGAATGAATTCTTCTTCAGACTTAAATACTAGCACAATAACACACTGATTCTGCAGCCAGCGTCAGTCGCCTGCAGTGGCTTTATGAAGGGCCTGCGTGGAACATACTGCTTTCTGGGGTATTCCTACGGGAGGAATGTTTTCTCACTTTGAGGTATCAACATACCTTCTGGTATGTTTTCAAACCCTTCCCCTCCTTCTTCCTGTAGTTGTTTTATAAGATATATTGACCAGAAATAATAATTCGATAATAATGCACTTACTTGAGAACCAAGTGCAAGGAAATGTTTGTAAGGGTACCCAATGGTTTAGGCACCTCTGTTTTTTTAAATAGAAAATAAAATGACAAAATGTGTAATGGGCAATTGACAGACTATGATGACCACTCTTCACTTTTGAAATAAAATAAAATATTTTACTTGGTCCAACAAAATATGGGCTAATTTCAGTATTATCCACAAATTCTAGAAGTGTGATAGGAGAGGTTTCACTCTTTACGTTGTTACGCTGTCACCTTCAGTGCAGATTTTTAAAAAAGTAGGCTAGATGTCCTGGAACAACACTTTAATCACTACATACAATGCAGCTTCACTGTCCACCGTAATGGAAATGTGTCTACCTACATCCTTCACTTAAGACCACAACTTCCAAATTAAGTAAATATTCTGAGGCCTTATAGCTACTGAGGTTCTCCAGTAACTTTATCCATTAGTTCACCTCCACCAGTCCACCAGCTGGAGGGCTGGTACGTCAATCATAATTAACTTTATGCGCTGTATATCCTGGGGTGAACAGTAAATTTAATTCTAAAAATGAGTCTGGTTTTATCCCATTTCATTTCATTTCCTTTAACTTTTCCCATTCTAATGTTAATGTTGATTAGATCAATTCTTAACTGGGGGCAAAACTGTTTGCACTACTTGTCACTCATAACTCACTGACGTCCGTACATTGCGCGCGCGTACGCGCACAAGACCACCCTCCCATCACTATCGGGAACGAGCGTTTGGCACACGCCCCTCTCTCCTCCATAGGGCGGAAGTGGGTCCATTTTTTTCTCAGTCGGACAAGAGCGGCTCGAGGAGCTGCAGCCCGAGCAATACGCACCCACCTAATGTTTATGTTAATTCGCCCGAGAGTACACAACAGCAACAACAACGAAATAAGGGACGGAGGCCTAATTAAGGTCTATATGCTCGTTGGACCGAGTTTTTTTTTTTTCCGGTTGTAGGGCACCGTTTTCCACGCTGCCGAAGGAAAAACCCTGCGCATTCCTCCACGCAGAGAGCCACAGAGGGAGACCGACCGACAGACTCAACGGGGAAGGAGAGCTGGAAGCGGCCTCTTCACAAGGTGGACCGGCGAATTCACCAAGGGAGGCTTGTAATAGTCGTCCTGTCTCATGTTTTGGCTTTATCGGAGACTCTGTGTTTGTTTTTGATGCCCTGTTGACCCAAGGCATACTACGAGATCGTTGCTTTGATGAATAATTTACGGTCTCGCTGTCCGAGGCTCGCGCTCCGACTACCAACCGACCGTTGGCTGCGCCCGACGCCGTCTGAACTGGCCCCGATGGTGGACTAGAGAAAAACGCCACAACGACAACCCGGGCCTAATTGGGAGAGCAGAAAATTAAACATCATACATTCTTTGATACTCGCCTGGGTGGTGTTTTGTAGCGCAGAGCCCCGTAGTCATGTTGCAGAGTCGGCGGGGGAGGAGAGACGGAGCCCCCAGTATTTCGACCCCGACCCAGTGTCACTCCAGTTTGGGTTTTATTTTATGAGCCTCAACGAAGCACCATCGGACACCTTTTCTCCACAGAAGCGCCAACATCGTCCATTGTAATCTTGTTGGTCTTAATTAAAGAATGACGCGGGTGCTTCCCCTAAAACGCCTTACACAACTGACTTGAATACGATCTTAACATAATAAGTATTTTTCTTTTTGTTACCTCAGAAACAACCTTTGAAGAACTGTTTTAAAGAACTGTCTACCTCCTTGTCTGGTTATTTACAGAGAAAAATCTGTAAGTCGATGAGCACCGTTTTCACTGTTGAATTGACTTTAATACCTCATGAATCTACCTCAAATACAACATTTTTTTCTACACAACACAACGGGCCGATGTGTCCCCAAATGAATACCTCAACCTCACTGGTGCGATTGTTGTAAACTCAGCCTGTGTTGCAGATGGCTTCGTTTCCAGACACTGACCTGCAGACGTGCCCGCTCTGCAAGGAGCTTTGCGGCTCCTCTGCTCCCATTTCCTCCAGCTCCTCTACCTCCTCATCTTCCTCACATACCTCGTCCTCCTCCAGCCAGACCACCAGGAGGCTCCATGTCCTGCCCTGCCTCCATGCCTTCTGCAGGCAGTGCCTGGAGGGCCAGCGCAGTCCCGGGGACCCGCTGAAGCTGCGATGCCCCACCTGCGACCAGAAGGTGTCCATCTCTGAGGCCGGGGTGGACTCCCTGCCTTCCTCTAACTTCCTCTTCAGCAACCTGCTGGACGTGGTGGTGAGCTCTGAGGAGCAGATCCAGAACAAGAACGGCCACCACCACCGAGGAGGCTTGGGTGGAGGCTCCTCTGGCTTCCATCTCCCTCATGGAGGCCTGCTGCAGCCTCACTACCTGGGAGAGCCTCAGTGCAGCTCCTGCGATGAGGAGAACCCAGCCACCTCTCACTGCCTTGACTGCCAGGAGTATCTTTGTGACAACTGTGTGCGGGCACACCAGCGGGTGCGGCTGACCAAAGACCACTTCATAGAGCGCCTGGGAGAGAACGTCCACCTGGGCCGGGTCAATGCCAACAGCAACCCAGGGCAGCCAGGGGTGTCGGTGACCCTCGCCCAGTCCCTGCAGAACAACTTTGCCCTACTGTCCCTGTTCCAGGATCGCATGAGCTTCTGCCAACACCATGACAACGAGGTGAGTAGAGAATAATAATACAATTTAAACCACTGCACCTGGGAAGACCTGTGTGTTAATTCATATGAATAACACATTTTAGAAGTGAATGAGAAATGTTACACACTAAAACTTCATCTATTTTTGACAAATTTGGGTTGTCTTGCATCTCAACTAACTCTACTGGTCCTGTGGTGTGTGTAGTGTAATAACATTATATTTATTGTACACACACACACACACGCCCACACACACACTCCTATAGTGTAATAGTATTATGTGTGTAGTATAGAACCATACTGGGGGCCATATGGCCTTAGGTTCAAAGGGAGCTGAGTGGCTCTTCACCTAGTTCCCTGGAGACGAATAGGCACGTGTGCTGAGCTGGACTACATACACACACACACACACACACACACACACACACACACACACACACACAGACCCTGCGTGCACGCACACACTTATAAGCATAGACACATGCAGAGTCTGGTTAATCTGTACCACACCATCCATTCAGGGCAGAGAGAGGCCCCTGTAGTAACTGCACACATGTTTCTATGACTGTTAGAAGTCCGATCCATGGACATATTATGGAGATCTAGCTTTTCTCTGATAATGGGAAAGACAAGCTGGAACTCGGGGCCCAAAGTTCTTTTCTTTTGGACCATGTGATCTGGACAAAGTAAACTATAAAGGGCAGGAAACCAGCTTTTTCTTGGTTTAGTCATATGGTCAGGAAGAATAACAAATAGCATTCGTAAGGGGTCTTGGAATGTCATTTTTGGACCACTTCTGGTTTCTGTTGAGGAGCTCAGAGAAGTTCTCCCTGCTGCTGGAGAAAACACTTCATGGCCACAAGAGAACGAATAAAAAATGATTTTGTCTTATCAAAAAGCTCTGGCCAAATGAAGTATGTAAGTGTGGTCAGCAAATGGTGAGTGCAGAGATCACACCATATATTTACATGCACTCTAATAATTCAACTAATCAAACAGTGTAGTATTATTGCAAAAGTTATGTTAACTTTCTCATATAACCAGTTATCAGACTTGGTGCTATCAGTTACCCGTTGTACTCATTTTGATTCCCTCCTGAACCAGAAGCAAATAATAGCAAAGAATCTCAAACATATGTAAATTAAAGCTGCCCCATGGAGTTTTCTTGTAAACAAACCAAAGTTATGTTTACATTCAGTGTTTCTCACCAAAATGCATTGTGTATAGCTTTGAGGCCTAACAAACATGCTGAAGGCATTTCCTTCCTCATAAAACATTTGCGAAACAAGGCCCAGTTCAGATTTCCAATTAATTTTTCTTCCGTGACCCCCACCCCCCCTACACCCAACCCTCCCCATCCATTGCCAGTAAATAGGTGGGTTCAGTTTTCCAGTAAGGGCTTCATTTCCCAGTAATGCCTCACTCAGTCACTCACTCACTGTTCTTCAGCCCTGGGGGAGGGAATGACACAGGAGAAGGCTAGTCTTTCTTTACCTACATGCACTGAGCAAGCAGAGTCATTGTCCGTCACCCAGCTCCACATCCATCATATGTTTAAATGGTTCCTGATATACCCAGTCTGTTTCAAAGATCAGTTTTGGCCTTTTTAGGAGTTTCAAATTTGGTAATGATGTGTCAAGTGAAAATCTCTTAATCTCACTTTGTTCTATTAATCCCCAGTTTGCCGTCCAATGCAAATTTACTTAGTGCAAAAATAGCCATTTCTTAGTTTGTGTAGGGGTATTTCTTAAAGGGCCAGTACACTCCGTCGGAGTATGGCTGTATGTATGACCGGCTTGTCACTCTGTCTCTGAGTGTGGCCGCTTGGAACAACTAGGCTATAAACACATTTGATTATCGACATGGTCTGACAACACGTCGTACGACCTAGTTCTGATCCAGTATACCCCAGCCCTTAGTGCCTGCTGGTTTATTCAGAAACTTGTCATTTCCTCAAGTTTGAATGCACCCATAGTGTTGTAACTGGTTGTTTTAGCCTCAAAGTTCATACTGTCTCAAACAGTGGCGTGAGCAGTAAGAAAGTCACTATTTTGGATGCTATAGTCCTGGATTTAGTCCTGCTATTGTCCAGCAAAGCTCCAACCAGATATTTCTTTATCTAGTTTTATGGGTTGTGGGAGCTGGTTACTGGAACGGACTATAGAGGTCTTTGCGGCAAGAAGAAGTTAGTTGCATTCAGCAAGGGATCTCATCAATGGATTTCTTTCTCACTGTTGTTGCAGTGCAGCTTGCCATTTCTAACTGTAGTGATAATTTTTGCTATCCAGCTATCTTATTTAATCAGATTTGCAGTAGTGCAAACAGTTTGTTCAGTTACTCTTTCCGTGTTGTTTTCTGTCTTTGGAGTATGGACTACTGACATACCTAACATACATACATGTCTGCAGTCAGCTGGCCATCACCTGTAGCCTTTGCTGTGTATTCTAGTGCAATTCTTAACAGAAGACACAAGGCACTACATCTGCTTTTGTCTGGGCTACTTCTTTGAGGTCTGTGTGGTGTGTCAGGGCCCTCACACCAATATGAGAGGACTGTGTAGTGTGAATTATGGAGCTGACCTTTTTGAGTCTAAAGGGGGTACTAGAATAAAAACAAAATCAGTAAAGAGTCAACTAAATGACCAATTACTTACCTCTTTCGTGGGGATTTTGTTGGCCCACAAACACATAGGGCAATGGTCATGATTCGGAAAAAGGTGCAACCAGAAGAAATTTGGCACAGGTGTATTTAATAACATTAACAATGACTGCATTACACTTAGGTGTTCCACTGTCAGGGCATTCAATATATGGTGGAACCATAATTAATGTTATCAGCTACACCTGTGCATTCCCTGCTATCATAAGTCAAAATGTCTGCTGTGAAAGAGGCCTTTAATGACAAACTGTAAGTGAAGCCTGACGGTGTAAAATGACATTATAATGTTATCTGACCCGAAGACCTGACACTGTTGACAGCTCTGTGCTGCGGCTTCTGGTAATAGTGACAAGTTACAGGTAAGTCATGTCTGAGAATGTTAAAGCTAATGATATCTGACTGATTACCCGTGCATGACACAGTCCTACATCGTATAAGCCTTCGGAAACATTAGCTTCACAGACTGACAAAATGAGCTGCTTCACTGCATTTTTTTTTCTGAAGGTCCCAGTTAAAATATTTATACGAGATGTTCATTATGTGCAAGATGTTGGTCATTGGGACTACTCTGTCAATTTTCAAGTCATGTCAGTTTAATTTATATATTACAAATTTGCCTCAAAGGGCTTTACTATCTCTACAACGCAAGACCGTCTCAATCTTTAGACCCTTGATTTTTTTAGACAAAAAAAAACAGTTGAACAGGAAGATCAAAAGAGAAGGGATCCCTTTCCCTGGATGGATAGACATTCAAAAGATGTGCAGAGTAGACAGACATAAAGATAGTAAAATTACAATATGGACATTTTGTCAGTATTAATGTTAATTACAATTAGTCAACAGCAGTTTTCATTTCAACTGGCAACATTGGTAGTTACTGGCTAAAAGTATGAAGCCTCTGTACATGTACATATACATATTGCTTGATCCAGGTTTTGGAAATTGATATTGTCTTCAAACTCAGGAAATCTGGTAAGACTCTGATATTGGAAAAACAGGGATGGTGATACTTTGACAGGGTGGGACATGCAAAATCTCTCACTTCATGTTGAACTTCATGAACTGCAATGGAGAGAGAAGTCTTTTTTTTCCCCTTATGGATGTTTGCCTTGGCTTAAGTTGTCTCCCAGTTCTCTGCACACATATACGTCAGTCATTTTGAGTGAACCCATTGTTAATGCACACACTTCAATTGAAGACCATTTGGGAATAGAAAGTTTTAGAAATTGTGTAACTTTATCAATTCCCAAATGATGACGGTGAAATGAAGGGTTTCACTTGCAAGATAAGGGTCCTTGGATAGCACAGGGAGCCGGCTCCCCACTGATAAGAATATATAGGGTATGTGCACACATGAGTGAATATGTTTGCCTACTTAAACAGCATATATATCAGTTGTTACTCATCAAGCACCGGCAGTCTGAGAGGGTCCCACGTTGAGTGTGAAGTGGAAATGGAAAATTGGATTACATCAAAGGAGTGCCCTCTGCTTGCTGTGATGTCACCTGTTTATAAGGATGAGGTGAAGTAGAACTAATCGGTTTGATGACCTACCAGTGCTCTTGTGTTCCACTGGGGCCATTTATGTCTAGCGTTAAAGTGAGGAAGACACTGGGATGTTCAGTTGCGGTGGGAGGTCTGAGAGTTTTATTGTAGTTTGTCACACATTTCCACAATTTTACTTTTCTTTGTAAAAGTTTACAGCTCTGTTATTTAGTGGTGTAGAGGAAGACTATCACTTAAAACATATGCTGGGTTGGCTCTGTGATCGCCAGTTTTACTCCCCCTCTGTGGAGCTCGCTAGCAGAGAATGTTTGTAAGGAAACCTAACCCAACACTGATGCTGATACAAGGCCAGAGGAATTCCTGTAACTTGAGTTTATACCTCCTGGGCGCTCTCTCTCTCTCTCTCTCTCTCTCTCTCTCTCTCTCTCTCTCTCTCTCTCTCTCTCACTGGGTATTTCCTCTGCCTACTCCTGCCTTTCTCATCAGTGCTCCCTGTCTGCTCTGTGTCAGAGACAGTGGACATTATGGATGCTGAAAATCTCCTCAACATGATTTAGCAGCTGTTGCTGTTGGGGGGCAAGTGATTACATTTCATCACTCCTGGAAGTATCCGTGTGAGTGTGTGGCAGCAGCATTTTCCTTTCTAAGAGCATCTCCCATCTGTAGGTAGTTATCCTCTGAAGAGGATTTTTAGTGTGTGTGTGTGTGTGTTTCCACACAGCCAGCAGAGTTGGATTATATGAAGTTGGACTTCCAGGGTTTTAATGCACAACATGTGCCCAATAATTAGAGAGCATTCTCTGTTTCCTGTGTGTTGTGAATGTGTTTCATGTAGGCTAAGGGGGAGTGTGTATGTGTGTGTGTCCTAGCTTTGATGTCCATTTGAGGACTTTGGGCCATATAAATTTAATGGATAGAAAGGAAGGCATTTATCACATTCTCTTTGACGGGATTTAAAACCCATTCAAAAGCTGGAACCTGCTACTTCCTACTCAGTGGCAGGGCACAAATGGGGTTTTAATTGGCCATTATTTGACCTCACTCAGCGGGATCGCGCTGTTAACACATTTGATGTTAAAGCTCTCAACCTTATTTGGGGCACTCTGCACAGCTTCCAGCCACGATTTTTCCACCCTAAGTGTTTTTTTAATTTTAGGCCAAGAGTATGCTATATTGCGGTTGCGATACACAGCTGGCACAGTTGCTGTAGTTTGAACATGCTGTGTTCTCAAGCTTCAGACCAGTTACTATGGTCATGATGGTGTTAAAGGACCATACCAGTGTTTTTACACATGTTAGCAGGCCATCCATTTCCGTCAGCCACAGTACGAAACTCAACGAGCAGGATTTAGTGGTTTCTAGCAGTAATATTGCAGATTGCAACCAACTGATATCCCTTCCGCTCACCCTCCCCTTCTGAGCGTGTAAGAGAACCTACAGTGGCCACGAAACTTGCAAAAAACATAAAAGGTATGTGTTTCACTTTGTATTCACTCGTTGTTTCTTTTATGTTCCAATATAGGTGTGTACGTATAAGTGTGTGTGTGTGTGTGTGTATATTCATATTCCTTTAGGATGGGTGGGTGTACAAGGTAAAGCATTGTTAATTGATTACTTAATACAACCATTTTTTTTCTTCTTAAATTTTACCATGAATAATAAAAACATGTATTTTATTATTATACGCAGAAAAAACAAACCAAGACAATAATGAAAACGACCAACAGTCACTCAGTGAGTGTTTAAACTAATAAGTTTCTGTGTGGTGGAAAAAAAAAAAAAAAAAAGATGAAGAGGACCCACTCGCTCTGTAGATATTAAGGGCTCATTCTAAGGTAACGAAAACACAAGGATTCTTATTTTCAGGTGATTATACACTAACGAAAATATACTCATGAATATTATATTCCATTTCCACTTGCTCCCCCTAAATCTTATACACTGGTGCTTTTTAAACTTGGTTGATTTGTGTAATGCGTTACAATAAGGCCACTGGGAACTGGTTGAACAGCCCCTTCGCTCATTTGAATAGAACCGATGCGTTGACACAGTGTGAGTGTGAGGCTGGCTTCAACCATAATACAAAACAAAAGAAAGAATGGCACCATTGTCCAGTAAAAAAAAAAAACATGACTCAATATTTGCTAGTAGATAACTTCGTAACCGGAGCGCCATATTACTGCTGTTTACCTCGTGATCACCGGGGCCTTTCCAGAGTTGTAAAATCTCTGCTCATAGTTTTAGACGCCACTGTACTGTGTTTGTCTCATAAGCCATGTTTCAAACTCGTGATCCACGAGTTACTCAAACTGACCTTCTTGGATTGTATTGCATCATCTCACTGATACCTGACACAACACGCCTCCGCCAATGTTGTTTTTGGGCTGAATGCCCGCAAAACATCAATCAATCTGAATTAAATTTAGTCAATAATATACTATTGCTGCGTGGCAATTTAACTGCAGATTGACAAAAAAATCAACACTGCATTACCTCATAATGATGATGTATTAATTAAAGTGTTCAGTATAATATTGTTTCAGCTGTTCCTTTGTTGTTTTCTGTTTTCACTTCAGGAATTAGCATTTTTGGAATTTGTAACTTGGCTTTCTTTACATGATGGGTAATGCTACATGTGGCAGGCTTTTGCTAGTATTGATGCTTGGGCTTTCTTGTGTAACCAGGCCATTTCCTGTTAAGGCTGTGCTCTTTAGGCTGCCAAGTTGGTATGCCAGCCATGTTACGTGTGTGTATGTGTGTGATGAATATATGAGGGCCAGAGCGGTCTACACTACACTACTAAACAATGAATATTTGTAATCTGTCTTGCACATGTAGCATGTTAATGTACTGTTTTTGGACCAGTGGACCTTGTTGTCATGGACCGAAGGTCATTGAGCATGTGGGTAGTTTATTATGCTCTCTAATGTCACGGTCTCCAAGAATAGCTGCTATGTGACTGTATACAGATGTTGTTACATCCATTTCAACCCTTGTTTATCTTTTCCCCTTCATTTTTATCTTCCCCCATCTCCCCCACACTTTCACTTCCTTCACTCCCTTATTTTTTTTTTTTTTACTGCTCAAGTATTAAGCACACGACAGTCA
Organism: Maccullochella peelii; assembly: GCA_002120245.1. Lineage (NCBI taxonomy): Eukaryota > Metazoa > Chordata > Actinopteri > Centrarchiformes > Percichthyidae > Maccullochella > Maccullochella peelii. The sequence goes on from LKNJ01001625.1 coordinate 63,487, forward strand.
GTCACACGCTCACTGAGTAAGGAGGCCAGCTGACTGTGGTTTGTATTCCTTCGCCGCTGTGGGGTCATCCAATCAGATCACTGGCTTACAGCCACTGCCCCCACCCATGTCGTATCTGGCAGAGTTTCAAAACATCAGCAGGCATGTCCGTGGCAACAAGCCAACAGGGGTTGCCGTGGGAGGGCGGGGCAGCGGCGCAGGAGAGGAGAAAAGGAGGGATGGAGAGAACAGGGAGGGAAGGGAAAAACTGTATGTTTGGAAAAGATGAGAGTAGGTGTCTGTGAGTTCCATAAAAGGAGCTTTGTCTGGCAGATGGTATTCCTGGGATTGCTGGGAAATTGGGACTGGGTATTCTACAGATTATCCAGCCTGAACATACTAGACTGTCTTAGGGCTGGTGTTGTCTATTTGGCTTTTCATAAGTGAAGTAACTTTGCTAATAATTCTCCCCTTCCCTCGTTCTCAACTCTCATTCTTAACAGATACAGCATGGTGAATATTCAGAGAGGAAAGTTGGTTGGTTTAACATTCCCTGCTCCATTTGGCTGTGCAGGAAATGCTCCACAATATCGTCACTGTAAGATTTTCTTCACAGAGGAAGAAACCGTTTTATGTGGGAGTGCTTAAGCCAAGCCTTCTCCTGACACCTGCTTCCGCCTCATGTGTTGGAATGGGGCATGTCGGAGTTATGTGTTCGTCATCAAATCTCTCAAATGCTTGGCAGTCTTGCCTGACTCGACTTTTTCTTGTAATGTAAAGGATCACCAAAATCTCAATGTATTTTTGATGTAGCTCTTTGACCAGATGTTTTGTAGAGAGCTTAAAAGCAAGTTTAAATCTATCTGATATACAGTTTGCTCAGAGGGGGGAAAAAACAGCATTTACTGATTTGAAAATGACTGTATTTATTAAAAATGAATTGTACAGTAAAAAGAGGCCACATTTTTGCCTTATTATGACTCAGTGTGAAGTATATTTTTTACACTTTATTTTGCATGCATGGTTATCATCTCAAAGCAATCTTATACTCTGAAAATAGTTACGGTTGCACTAGACTGGCATGATTCCAGCTGGGGAGAAGGTTTTGAATGAGTAGCGCTCACCCCTCACTAACTTTAAGGTAGAAAAAACTGCTCCAGTGGGCTGCTCAGTGGCTAGCAGTTGTGCAGGGCAGCTTCCAGGTGTAAGTGTAGGTGATGAGTGTAGAGCAGGGTGTTGTAAAAAGTACATTCAGGTTCAGTGATCCTACTCTGGATAGATGCATGTTAAAAACAAAGGTTATCATAAGGAAACAGATGGTCTAGAAGTATAGTAAATTTAGTGTTGGTTCTTTTAAACAGGATTTGTCCATTTCTCAAGAGGAACCACCTTTCTTAAATATGTTGCTGCTAAACACACACACATCTGACATCAGCCTCTAGGAATGTCCCCTGTGTGTGTGTGTGTGTGTGTGTGTGTGCGTATGTGTATGTCCATACCTTTCTGACCTTTATTGTTTCTGTCTGTTGACAGGTAGTTGAAAGAAGAGCACATAGGCCTGTGGCAATGACACGGATCACGAAAAACAGTCTAGCGTCCACACAGCTAATCCCCATAGTTAAAAAAACAACATACTTACGAAAAGGTCTATATATTTTAAGGATTCTAGCAAATTCTCTAAAAATGTATGTGCATTGCATGTTACTTTTCCTTTCAAAAGATGCTTTGAATTGATTTGCTGATACAAACACATTTCCCGGGTGTCTTTAACAGAAATTGATCTTGTTTTTCTGGGTTAAAATCATTTTCCTAACAGTTGCTTGACAGATCACATCCCGCTAACCTGAGCCCCTGCACACCGCTGCTGGAAAAATTATTACTTCAGAATGGGTCACTAACAGTATTATCCGTCTAAAGTGGCATATTTTATTAATCTCGGTTCAGTCTGATTAATCAGGAGCTGGTACCCTGATAACTGGTGAATGCCTGGTTAAAGTGGGTATTAGGTGCTTAACAGATGAATGACAGGAAATGCTTTTTCACGTGATCTTGTGTGAGTTCTGAATTTTCTTTCAATGTACTTCCTACAAAACAATTCCGTTCATTTCCAGTTCGAGTAGATCGAGTTTCAAGTCATGCAAGCCATGAATTGCAAAGCATATTCTGAAGCACATTTTTGTGACAGACAAGGTATAGAGTGAGATGAGAAATGGCATTTGGACATGACCATTGCAGATGTCTGGGCATGAAAAGTTGTTGTTTTTTTTGTTTTTTTTTTAAGAGAATGCACTTTCGCAGTTCCCAGAGCAGCCCTGGGTTTTTCTGGCACCACAGTGCGACATTATGGCCCCTGTCCCTTCCCCCCACTCGGTTGTGCACGTAGGCAGTGAGTGCTGCACGTAGCGATATTACTAGCTAGTTGAGCTTGTGCCCTCTCCCCCACTTCCCAGTACCTAAGAGGGGAGGGAGGAAAGGGGGCTGGTCCTACTGCTGCCTGCCCACTGTGTGAGCACAAGGGCAGGCTCGTAGCCATCATGCCTTCATTCTAACGTTGTTTGCCTCAAGATTTCACTATTTTGTTCTTGTCAAGCTACAGTGCGGTGTGACACTGTCATACCCATCATAGATGGTTGGTTTAGCCTATATTTGAATCTATGGCTGAAACAAACAGTTATTTTCATTATTATTCATTTGTCGGTTATTTTTAGGATATGTCCGTTATATATTTAGTGTGTAAAATGCCAGAAAATGGTGTAAGTGCCTGTCGTAATTTTCCAGTGCCCAAGGTGTCGTCTTCAAATTCCCCTGAACCAACACTCCAAAACCCAAAGATATTCAATTTACAATGATATAAAATCGAGATCAGCAAAAATAATTTGAGCTTTATTTGAATGGTCTTAAATGGAAATAAGGCAGCAGCAAAAACAAAATGCTAACAAAAATAGTCCTTAAATTATTTTTGAGGTATCTCTTTGGTTTATGACATTTTCAAACACACACAAACACCCCAACATATATGGGTAGATAGATAGATACTTTATTGACCACGAGGGAAATTTATGATGTGTCTAAGTGTAAACTCATAATAGATGAGCGTAATGGGCAGAGAGGGAGAATGACAAACATCCGGTGCACTAATGAAATACTCACCTCCCCCAGCGTAGCCGAGCCCTGCTGGTCAGAGCTTTATAGCTGATGATGGCATGGCAACACACATTTGCATTTCACTTTGTGTTTCTGCGTATGTGTTTTGGTGTGCATTTTGTCAGAGCATGCTACATACTAATGTGTGATAAATAAATTCTGTAGGTGAGTCCTGTCCGTCCGTCCCCCCCCCCAGGGTGTTGTCTGTGGAAATTACAACTCTGTTAGCAAGACACCACGCCTGTTCTGCATCTTTCTTCACATTTCAACGCCACATGCACACAGGCGGTTTCTGGTGTGTTCTTGCATGTGTGAGGGTATCCGGCGAGTCCAGTGCGTGGCATGGCTGTGAAATGCCTGGTCTGCGCAAGTACCACATGTGTAACAGAGCAGCTGTATTCCTGGCTTGAAAAGAATTTTTGTGTGTGTGTGATGCATTTTTATCTCTCATAGGTTGAATAAAAGTGTGGCAAATGACTTCAAACTTGTGAATGATGGGTTTGAGAGAGAGAGAGAGAGAGAGAGGCAGATAAAGACAGAGGCAAGCACAGAGGGAACAGGATCCTTCGATGAAGACCTCTGGGAAGAGCCAGTATCCTGTGTGAGTCAATAATATTGACTGGCGTTCCAAGAGGCCGGTGTGTTATGTAATCTACAACCTTGTGTGTATGAGTGTTTTTCTCCTCGAGGACTGTTGAGCTGCTGGTGACACATAAGCAGCAGATAGCATTAAAGATATCTGAAGCCTCTTGCAGCTATTTGTCGTAGGATCTAATTCTGTGAAATAGGACTCCAGTGTTTTCAATAACAGGCTTCTGTGCTTGTGTTGTTTTTCATTTTGCCGTGTTTCCACATACACAAATGGTGACGGTAAACATGAGATAATACAGTCATAAGATATTGATTTCTGAATGGGCCATATAAAATCTCACAGGTAATATGGATGTTTGAATGAATTGATGTTTTTCTTTTACTGGTCAGTTGTTCTATTTAATGTTTTGATGCCATTTTATCGTGTTGGCTGCAGTGGTGATAATTTAGTATGTAGTCAGGACCTCAGGAATAGTAGTTGTTTTCAAGGTAACAACATGGCTACAAATAAACATTAGGAAGATGCTTGTAGCTGCATATTTTTTCCCCTTATGTTTTCATGTTTGCCATCGGAAACTGAAATGCAGTATACTATACTTAAGAACATATTATAACACTAGATGATGAAAGTACTTAGTAGTGTGTTGCAAAGATCACCATATGATTCACCTTCTGTAAGACAACAACAAATATTTTAGTCATTGTGAAAGCATAAATAGTAGTAATATCAAGTTCAAACACACATCAGTGAAACCCTCTTTATTACACACTAATACAACCACACATGCACTACTAGGCAATACATGCATGTACACAAACCCTACTGAAATCACACACACACTCCTACACTCGTGTACTTTTGAAAGATTCAGTCACTGTAGAGAAAACATGTAACATACAAAATTTGGGATGTAATGTATACTACTAGATGGGGAAATTATAACAGGTAAATGATAACTTCCTGCAGAGCAATTTTTTAAATGGGAGAACATGGAACAGGGTTCTTGGTTTTTGAGACTGTTATGAACGCTGTTAAAACATTTTTCCAGGAATGACTCATCCACTATGTTCATATTCTGAAGCACGTTTTCTGTTGTGCACCTGCTGCCGTGCTGTCTGCCATTTATCAGTGTGGCTTTGGTATGAACTCTGATATTAACCGAATTTGAGGGTCTTATTGGGGCTGCAGTCTTCAGTAATGGGCCAATCTGTAGAGCTATCAGTATGTATTAATTGGAACAAGAGACCTTATATATTATAGTAGAAAATGTAGGTGTCCTGTGTGTGGGGATACAATTGTGTTTACCTTAGAAATTTTGTTTTGTAGGACAGACTTCACACGTCAGGATCAGCTTTCCTTCCACCATAAAAATGTATAGTTCATTAAACCACTCATCATGTACAGTAATTGTCAGCGTTGGAATAGCTTCATTTGATGATCTGAGTGCTGATCTCAGTCCTGCAGATACTATGGGTCAGTCACTCACCAGAATCCATCCTATCCTTGCACCATCAATCTGCCTGTCCCTCACCCCCAACTGCCTCAGCCCTGTGTCCATCATCATCTTCTCCACCTTCCTCCTCCACTCCAGCCCAGCTGCATTCCTTGCTTTTGTGTGTCCCGTCCCCTTAGAATTCAGGAGATGTCAATGGGGGTGGGATAGGACAGGAGGGGAGAGGAGAGAAGAGGAGGGCATTGAGTGACAGAGCGGTGCAGAGACTGTAGTAGAGGACAGGGCTCGGCAGAAAAGGGGACAGCAAGAAAAGGATCCAAGAGGAGCTTAAGGAGGAGGAAGTCAGATAAAGGGAGGTGTGTGTGTGTGTGTGTGTGTGTGAGTCATTATATTATGCCACTCCCCGAGGGAACCGCCATTATTGATGGATTGATTGCAGGCCCCTCCCCATCCACTCAGGTCTCCTGCTATTGGTGGCCATTGATCTGGTGTCTCTGTGGGATATGATGGCCAGTGCATATTTAATTACCCTTGCATTACAAACAATCAGCATTCAGACAAGGGGTTTAAAGCAAAGCTTTAGGTTTTAGCACCAAAGGTTAAATTACATTTTTCCTTATTATCCTGAGGGACTGGGGGACTTTTTTGTCAACCATGATCACTGCTGCTTTTACTTTATCCGTCATGTGTTAATGTAATATCGCACACATGTATATGTCAATCTAAGAAAACTTAGGAAAGAAGGCATATAATTCTCAAGTAAATATTACATTTTCAGGTAAAACTAAAAACTTACAAGCAGAAATCTTAACAAGCATGAGGCTCTTGCCAGCTTAGTTACGGTAATAAACGGTATAGAAAATGTGAAATAGGAGTTACATCCCTTTATGGCCCTCCTCCTCAGCTGTTAAAAGATTGTCCAGGATGAGTATTGATCTAGTTTTGGTGGCCTTTAGGTCTTCTGTGCTTCTTCTGGCCCTGGTAACACATGCATATGGATGACTTCTTTATCATTCATGGTCTTTTCTCATTAATTAGCTTTGTGTGTGTGTGTGTGAGAGGGAGAGAGTGACACTTTGTTATTAATGTATTCATGCTGCCACTCTAATTTCATGGTCAGCCTTTGGTGACTCACAACAGTAAAACGCATTAGCTTCCATAGAGCTGGGTCTTATTGAGACACAGGAAGTCGAGGTGTGACGATGACATATATGTCTTTGTATCTGTTTTAAAAAACATTGACCATTATCACACTGCCACAGGTCGATATCATAACTAACTGTTTGGGGTCTGCAAGATTTACAGTTCCTTAACTACTGTTGATTTGGGGTTAGTTTGGTATATTTTTGTTATAGCATGGAATTTTTAAGATTGGATTTCTTTAAACTAAACAGAGACTTGTGTGTCATTCATGCTGTTAAATGACTGCATTCAAACGTATATATGGTTAGTAAGTAATCTAAAAGAAAAGGGCATTGTGTCATTTTATTATGCATACACAAAGGAATAGTATAGTGTTTGAGAACATTGAGTATCCGTCTTGCAAGTTTGTCAATTTGTGAGTATAGCTTTGATAAGTCATATATGAAGTCCATTTAGATTTATGGTCTCCACCCGTTTTCTGTTTATTGTGACAGCAGGTGCAGTTTCTATTTAGTTTGTACTATTTTGAACACAAAGCTAATTTGTCCGTCTGTGTCTCTGTTATCCCAGGTATTCCTGTTCTTCTGTGAGACCTGCTCGGTGCCTATCTGCAGGGAGTGCAGTGTGGGCCGTCATATTGGCCACACCTTCGTTTATCTGCAAGACGCCGTACAGGACTGCAGGGCCATCACCATCCAGCTGCTCTCAGATGCACAGCAGGGGCGACAGGCCGTGCAGGTGAGACATGAAGTGAGACAGACATCCTTCAGTTATTTATTTGTTTGCTTGTTCTACCCCTTAAATCTGGAGCCGAGGCAGCAGTATAGAAGCAAACATAACACCTGCATAAAATAACTTACTCTTGTATTTTGTCTTAATACAGTGTTGTAAAATGTGAAAAATCAGAAAATAATCAATTTAAGAGAACATGGCCAGATGTTCTTATAATTGCGTCAAAACAAAATGGTCCTGTATCACTCCACAGGACTCAAATATGTCAAAGTGATTTAAGTCTTAGCTAAACAAAGCCAAGAGCTCTTTTGCACGATTCTCCATGGTCTGACAAAAAGACGATCCTTATGAAGGTCAAACCACACAAATCCACATTCATCCGTCTCCTAGAGAGACCGAGGAGAAGCCAAGGAGAGCAGCTGTGTCTTTCCATCGTCCCTCAGCACAGAGCGACCAACTTAGAGATAATCAGCTTGAATATGTTTGAGAGTGACCAGTCCCGGGCTGCTGGGAAGCCTGGGGTTAGAGGTGTCCAGCTGGCCCTGAAAGGGGGTGGGTTGCATGGGGTGAGGTCTGGTGGGGGCAGGGCTGAAGGTCAAAGGGTAGGAGGAGTGAAGAGAAGGGTGGGGGAGGGTAGATAAGGTATTTAAAGGATTTCAGAGAGAGGAAAACTCCCTCTTTTGAAGAAGTGGAACACTTTGCCCTCCCCCTATTCAGCCACTCACTCATTCATTCATTCGCTCACTCCCCCCGCCTCTTACTCTCACTCCCACACAAACACAAACCGCCTCTCTGTATTTATGCAATTATGGATTGGGTGGCAGCTTCGTAGACCCCCCTCAGATTCCAGCCTATACACTGTCACATGCACAAGTGAAGAAAGGATGAGAGGTTTCACTACCTGTTTGATAACTACCTAAACAGTCTTGTTGTGCTGTGTCCAAAAGCTGAGTTGCATTTGCTGTCACTGATCTGAAGGGAATGGTTTTAAATTGTGCTGAAATTCTTAATTGATTAGTCAATTTACAGAAAAACTAAAAATTACCAACAATGATAAGCAATTAATTTAATTTAGTCATTTAACAAACAACTAAGTACTTTGAGCTAAATATGAATGTCAGCATGCTAACATGCTCACAGTGACAATGCTAACATGCTGACGTTTAGCAGGAAATATTTACCATGCTCACCATCTTAGTTTAGCGTGTTAGCATGTTGCTAACATTTACTATTTAGCACAAAACACTAAGTAGATGTCCTTAGTCTTGCAGGTATTTGATATTGGACAAAATTCAAATTCTGACCTGTGGATGGATGAAAAGTTAAAAGATTGCATGAATGCCTGTTCCAAATTTCATGGCACTCCATCTCATTTTTGCCCAAACATTCCTTTCAAAACATAAATGTCAACCGGTGGCACTAGAGAAAAAAGATTGACACATTCATCAGAAATTAAAATAAATGCTTTATAAAAGATAGTCCAGCTTGCCTGTTAGTTATGTGTTGAAACCACAGCTACAATGATGGGTCACACACACTCGTGTTGTTCAGTTTGCCTGGAAGGTGGGGCAGTGTTATGACCTTGGTAAAGACTCCTGAAACATGAAACACTAGCTGTTGCACTTAAGTCATGTGACATGCTGGGATCCTCAGCAGAGCTTGACCTTTGGGTGACTGGTTCTCACTTTGTACCTTAATGGATGGGTACTTATGTCACTCTGGGTGTTCTTCAAATTCCAAGATATTACAACACGGATCTGCTCAGTTATATGCCAGACTCCAGGCCACGTGTAAAAAGGTTGAAAACTAAAACCAGGTCCTGCAGCACTCACTTGTTCTTGACCAGTGACAGTCAAATCAACAACTCCAACAATTAATTTAATGGAAAGCACCAGGATCTGTGCCGCTGAGTCATAAGAAACCCTGCCTACCATCTGGCAATATGTGTTTGGTGTGTGTTTGTCCATTTTGTCCCAGGTCACCATGGGAGTAAATGCTGACGCCAGATAATATGTAAACACACACACACACACACACACACACACACACACACACACACACACACACACACCACACGCGCTGCTATCCCCTAAGGTAGGAAATTTCCGCCCACTCCACACCCATTATCTTCCCCGACCTCTGACCCTGGTCTTGTGACCTCCTGGTTAGCCAGAGCTCTCTCATTCTGCTGTTTGATTGGTCAGTTTTGACCCTCTTTGTGTTCCAAGCTGTGCTCTTCTGGGAATGTTGAGGGGAAAGATGAAAAGAGAGAAGATGGAGACACAGAGACAGAGAGGGAGATTATGAGAAGCAGAGGACAGAAAATGAAGGGTGAGAAGTATGAAAAAGAGAGATTGTTTTCTTTTTCTTTCCCTGACTCCAGCTCAAGAGGAGAAAGGAAAAAGAACAATGGAGGAAAAAATAAATAAGTAGAATGCAAATTGGAGAAGAAAAATTAGCATATTATAGGAATACAGGAGACAACTGGAGAAAGGTGGTGGCTTTATGTTTCACCCTGCGTCTCTCCTCATTCTGCATTGATAACAGTCCTCCCCCGATCCTTCCAGGATTCCCTCCCTGCTGTTCCCTCTCTGCAGGCCTGATTTAGTTGACCCTTTAGCTGCCAACCTCAAATGGCCAGGCGAAAGACAAAAGGACCCTTCTGCCAGTCTTTGTTCTTGCAGGGGTGCAGTGGGGGTAGGCGCAGTGTGTGTGTCTTAAGACAGGGGTTGCAGATCATGACCTGTAGAGGTTTAGGTGACCTTTGATCCCTGCGGCCGATATCACAAAGGAAGCCTTATCCCACCTCCCCTTCGTCCCTGTGAGGTCCGGTTCAGCCTGTGACCTCTCAGAAAACGCCAGAGGAAAGGCCTGATAAAATGGGGGGATGGAAACAAAGTGGAAAATGTGCATTTATCCCAAATTGTGGGTAAAAGCTAAAACCTTATAAGGTGGAATTTTTAAAGTCGCGGGGTAAAAAGAGATTATTCAGTACATACACAGTCTTAACTGTAAATACTATACCAAAAGTAACATCTTTGCATGTTTCTCTACAGGGCTCAGTATTGTTTGAAACTTTGATTATACATTGCCTGAGTTTTGGTATCATAACAATATTTTTTCAATACCTAATAGAATATGAACATTTTTAACCCTTTTTTCACACAACAAAACATGCCAAACTGCTCAGTGTTAAATAAAGAACTTTGTCTTAATAAAATATTGTCTAAAGTTAGAAGGAGTTAGAATCTAATCTAAGTGTGCAATGTCAATACTTTCGATACTTTACACTTAATAAGAATAGAATTCTATGGACACTTTTCAGAAGGTTTCGAAACTACACTGTGAGGGCGAAAACTGTTTCAAATGGAGTGCTTGTCATTTTTGCGATGCTGACTTTGAATATCAGGAGTGAGTAGGGGTTCAGCCCAACAGGAAGTTGCATCATTTTGTGCAGTGTGAAGAGTCTTCCTATTCCTTACTCACGTTTCCTTTTCCCCTCTAAAGGAGCAGCCAAACGTGAGAAAGGAATAGATCACAAAAACTGAGCAGGTGTTTGTGTGTTAACTTGCCAGGAAGATGTCACATACAGTGTCCTTTTTTTTTTTGTTTCCTAATGCCCTGCATCCTGTTTGTGGGGCTCATCTGTATCCCATCTGAGTAATAAAACAGACCAGGCGGCAGTGTGTTTAAGCATTTCGACATTCCTGTCCGGTCCTTTGTCACATGACAGAGTGAGAAATAATCACGTATCTTTGCTTATCCCCACATCTAGTGCCTTTCTGTTTCTGCCTCACTGTTTGGTCCATTATTATTGGAAGTGGTCATTCTTAAAATTATTATTTTTCTCTCTTGCTTCAGCTGATTGTTAAATACACTGACAGGGTGTTATGCCACATCAGTAAGATCACTTCACCGTGTTTTGTTTCCCCAGCTAAGCATGGAGAAGGTCCAGGCCATGGCAGAGCAGGTGGAGATCAAAGCCAAGGTGGTGCAGACTGAAGTGAAGGCCCTCGTCCTCAGACACAAGAAAGCACTGGAAGAGAGGGAGTGTGAACTACTGTGGAAGGTGAGCTGCTAGGAACTATTGTAGGACTGTTCGACTGCATTAGTTTGAGCTAGTACCTAAAAAAAAAAATTGGCAACAACAGCACACCCATAACTTTATGTCCTTAGATTCCCTCATGGTACACAGAGCGAAGCCATTGTCTGATGTGTGCTTTTAGCAGAGCATATAATGTCTTGTCAGGATTGGTTAATTAAGCTTGCTTTAGCTAAACAATACCATGGAGCCAGCTGTTAAGCTGGCAGTTTGGCCTGCACTTCAGGAACCCTCTGCATGGGCCTCCCGGGTTTAAAGTTACCCAGAGAACGAGCGGGGTTTTGGGTGAAAGAAAGAACCCTCATCCCTGAGGCCCCTGACCCCTGGCTAAACTGTGCCTCCAAATCCCTAACCCTATGGTAATAAATGAATAACCGCATAAAGACAGGACTGTACTACATGCTTGCCATTGTGCCAGTACCAAGTCTCTAACACACACACACAAAATCAGCATCATATCACAGCAACTGAAACCAGATAGTTAAATGTGTATATGTGCAGATTTGTTGCTTTGGGCCTGACAGAACATAACACCCACCAAACTCTTTCTTTCTCCTCTTCTCCTGAGAGCAGGCTCAGTGACATTGTAAAAACGGGCCTATGTCTTACTCCCTCAGATCTTACAGCTCTTGTGTGTGTGTGCAGGTCAAAGTGTCACAAAGAAGGTTTTCACTTACCCATGTTCCCCTTTAATCCTTTTTACTCCACTGCAGGACTCACTCTTTATCCCTGACCTGATGAAGTCATTACAGGCAACCAAAGCCCCCCCCCCCCCACACACACACAGAGTTTCTGTCTTTCCTTTGGTTTTCTCTTTCTTGTGAGCTAACGACTGACTGTTACACGTTTCATTACAAGTATGTAACTATGTGGTGAGCTATGAGTGAGTTTTTCAGCTCAACAAAAAAATGCTGCACTGGTGGCGTGCTATATCAGTATGCTGCTCTCCGGCTCTTTCTTTACCTGCTACCTTTTGCACACCCCTCTGCTTTCCACAGCTCAGGTGTGGAAAGCTAGCAAGTTGAGCTGAACAACCCTGAAGCATACAAGATATTGGAAATGACTCCGCTAGTGCTTCATGCTAGTGTCGATGGGTGTCGGGGGAAAAATGAAACGGAACCCAGCAAGGCGCTTCACGGTGACTCAGCACTGTGTCACTGAGAGATTCATGGCTGTGGGATTACACCAAAAGTACTATAATGTGACTTGTGGGTGAAACATTTGACTTGAAAACTGTGTGAGTCTGGCCGTGTCTTCTATATGTTATTGTGTGAATGTGTAGCACCAGAGTTGTGCCGGCATGTAACTACTTAAGTAGTTGTTACATCAAAGAACATCAAGGTCTCCTTCTCTCTTTTTGCTTTGTGAAATCCAGACCAACTCTTGCCATTGAGCATTTTCAACAGAGGAACTAAAACAAGTCCATCAGAAAGCCTAACTTGAGTCTTTGTCTTCAGTGGCTATAAAGTGTAACTCTAGTCTTACAGATGCAAATTGCAGTTCCACAGGATTTACAAAAGACCCCTCTTTTGTGGACTCTTTGTTTCTTTCAGAGTCCCTCCCTACAATAAAAAGTCCTTCTAACCATAGAGGCAGTCAGGCTATTGTGTTATGCTCTTTTTGTTAGGTGAGGGTAAGTAAGAGCCCAGTCCCTGCTTCTCAGGTTCTGCCACCCTCTATAATGCTTTCTTCTCACTGACTGTACTGTAACTTTATCTGGCTTCTCACTGTAACAGAAATGTGTCCTGGTTATGTTGAACTTATTTTATGATTAGCTGAATAATTTGTCCCACTTTTTTTTTTTTCAGTTTTGTCTGCCCCTGAATAGAATACAGGATAGAATTTGAATAGAATACTTTGTCTGCAATGCTGCACATTGTTGTTCTGTGTTATTGTTAAGGCAAGAGGAAAGAAACTTACATACTTTCATGTAACATTAATGGAGTCCTTAATACTTATTACACAGACATACATGTGATTTGAAGTAATAGAAGTTTATGATCTCACGACAAATCATTCACATTTTGTCAATATCCTACAATTTGATTTTACCACTGGTATCAGTTATGCATTATTTCCTTCATTGCCTGTCAACTTTAAATAAATTACAATAAAATATCAAATTTTCTTCTTCTTTCTGAATTTTGGAGAGACATGGTCAGCACATTGCTGCCATCCTGTGGGCAGACTTGCTAGTAACAGTCTGTGGTATGGAGGTGCTGTCTGGGAGACTTGTTGTCACTTTAATTTCACATTCAGTTTTACTCGTAAATTGAAATAAAGAAAAAGGGGTTGCATTGAGGGTGACCACAACTCAAAAAAGTGGTCTAAATCTGGGCAACCATTGCTGCTGAGCCCTTACAAGGTATTAAATCCATGTGTTATTTAATTGTATTGCTCTATATTGAATGTTGTTAATGTAGTTGCATCACCACAGGAACAGAAAAACCTTGTAAAATACAAAGATTTATTCAATTGTGTCTGTGTGCTGGCTGCCTGCCAATATTACCTGCACTCATTAAACATCATATTCACAGTGCCTCTGTTTGAACAATTAAATCCCATTTGGTGATGGTAAACATTGATACTCTGGTTCTGTCTCCTTTTCAGGTGGAGAAGATCCGTCAGGTGAAGGCCAAGTCTCTGTACCTACAGGTGGAGAAACTGCACCAGAGTCTGACCAAGTTGGACAGCACCATCGCTGCTGTCAGCCAGGTGCTGGATGAGGGCTGCCACCTCGACGTGCTGCTGGCCAGGGAGCGAATGCTCACTCAGATCCATGAGCTCAAGGCTTTGAGGGGCCTGCTGCAGCCGCAAGAGGATGATCGCTTCATGTTCACTCCTCCAGACCAGGTAGGCACTGGGACCCTGTAGATCATGGATCATAAAAATGTGGTCAGCACCTAAAGTTTGGATGGCTTTTAACATAAGAAAGTATTGCTATGTTTACTAAGCCTGATGTGATATTTGTGTTTGTAGGAGGTGTTAAGGCTGGTTAACCTTGGGGATCATTTAAATCTATTGTGAGTTTACAAGTAAACCTTTTAAAAACCACAAAGTGATTGAATGTATTCCATCATGGTTCTCACAGGCTCTGTACATAGCCATCCAGTCCATGGGCCTCATCAGCAGCGGAGCCTTTGCCCCGGTCACCAAAGCCCATGGTGAGGGTCTTAAAAGTGCGCTCCGTGGCAAGCCCGCCTCCTTCACTGTGATTGGATATGACCATGACGGCGAGCCACGCCTTTCCGGTGGGGACACCGTGTCTGCAATAGTCATGTCAGTCACAGATGGTAACCTTACTGCAGCGGAGCTAATGGACCACCAGAACGGCTCGTACACCGTCAGTTACCTGCCCAAATGTGAGGGGGAGCACCTTGTGTCGGTGTTGGTGTGTAACCAGCACATCCAGGGCAGCCCCTTCAAGGTGATCGTGAAGTCAGGGCGGAGCTATGGCTCCCTGGGCTCCCAGGTGTCAGCCTTCGGGTGCGAGGGGGAGGGAGATGGTCAGCTGTGTCGTCCCTGGGGCATCAGCGTGGACAAGGAGGGATACGTGGTGGTGGCCGATCGCAGCAACAACCGCATACAGGTAGATCTTCAATCTCTACAATCACACTGGCAACAAAGTATGGTCAGTGAGTTGGTTGTTATTAAACTTACTTCTCTATACCTGACTAGTGTCAAACACAGACTTTTATTTATAGAACTTAAGGAAATGAATGAGAATGAAGCCAAGTGGATAAAGAAAATGTAAAGAAAGCTACTTTATTTTCTGCCTTTATTGTCAAAGTGACTCTGTCTCCTTAATTGTTTCTGTATTCTGCCTTCAATTTCAGTCTGTCTTTACTCAGCCTGCCAAATAAACACCACAGAAATCTGCACTTAAATTGCATTTAGAGTAGTTATATTTAATTTATTTTTCGCTTATCAGTTAACACTAACTTCATGCTGTTGATTTTTGTGCTAAAATGTTTATTTAGCAGGGTGTCTGCTTAGCAAACTTTGTGTTCAAATGTTGAAAAGTGCATGATGTTTATTTCCTACTCCTTCCCTCCTTTCTCACACACACGCACACTTGCATACACAAGTCACTGTGATGGCTCGTCACTAAAAGTTTTTTTTTGTTTTTTGTTTTTTTTAGTGATGAAAAGTAGAAAACCCTAAAAGTAGCACTGTATTTAACAGAACAAATGGCTTAAAGAGTGCCCTAACAACTTACCACTCACTTGAGTGGTTCTCACATGTGTACATTTTGCTTTGCTTGGTGAAGACATTAGTTGTGTGTACATTAGAGTGCTTGCAGAAAGCCAAGCAGGGAGTCTACAGTCTGTAAAAACTACACAAAAACACAACAGAGTTTGGCCATTGCATTTAGCATGCAGGTTAATGTGAGAGCTTTACAGGACAGTCTGTACATAGTGAGGGCTCCATTGTTGAGGATAACATTAAAGGGGAATCAATAAGCAATGTTTTTGTTCCTTCCCTCTCCAGATATTCAAGCCTTGCGGTGCCTTCCACCATAAGTTTGGCTCTCTGGGTTCCCGACCTGGTCAGTTTGATCGTCCAGCGGGGGTTGCGTGTGACAGCCAGAGACGAATCATTGTGGCTGATAAGGACAATCACCGTGTGCAGGTAGGAAAACCCACTTAGACACAATCAACACATTTCATATGTAAACACGTAGCTCCTCGTGCCTGCTCGCTCTCTGCTGCAGATGTAAACATGTTGGGCCCTAAGACATTTGCTTTGTCTGACAGGTGTTTACTTTTGAGGGCCAGTTCCTGCTGAAGTTTGGAGAAAAGGGCACCAAGAATGGGCAGTTCAACTATCCCTGGGATGTTGCTGTCAACTCTGGGGGTAAGATCCTTGTCTCGGACACCAGGAACCACCGTGTGCAGCTCTTCGGCCCTGATGGCTCCTTCCTCAACAAGTACGGCTTTGAGGGGGCCCTGTGGAAACACTTTGACTCTCCCCGAGGAGTGGCCTTTAACCACGAAGACCACCTGGTGGTGACTGACTTCAACAACCACCGGCTCCTGGTCATCCGGCCCGACTGCCAGTCAGCTCGCTTTCTGGGCTCTGAGGGCACCGGGAATGGGCAGTTTCTGCGGCCCCAGGGCGTCGCTGTGGACCAGGAGAACCGCATCATTGTGGCAGACTCCCGCAACCATAGAGTCCAAGTGTTCGAGCCCAATGGAAACTTCTTATGCAAATTTGGCACACAGGGGAGTGGCTATGGACAGATGGATCGCCCCTCCGGGGTGGCTGTGACGCCTGACGGAGTCATTGTGGTTGTTGATTTTGGAAATAATCGCATCCTCAAGTTCTAAAAAAAAAAGTTTATTTTTGCATTCTCTCCCTCCATTTGCCCTCTTGCAGTTTCTTCGATGAAGGAAATGGAGGAGAGAGAATGAATCAACAGACACAACAGGAGGAGAGCTCAGAGAGGATTGAGAGCATGTTGAAGTGAAGGGAAATTAAAACTGTGGATGATTATTTTTTTCATTTACATTGAAATTCTCCCAATTAGATATCTGTGGTATGTATGACAAAGGGGACCTCTACAAATTGATAATCAGTAGAAAAAAAGCCATATTTCTCACCTCAGTCTCAGCTGCTCTGAATCCTCTCTGTAAGCTCTCCTTAAGTATCCATCTCAGGGAATTCCTCACTTTTCTTGAAATCTTGTACACTCTGCTCCATACCTACCTCATTTAGCTCTTTATGAATGTACTCATAGTCACTGAGCAGAGGTTTTAGTCCGTGAAGAAAAGTCTACCTCTATACTTTGTTATTTAAGAGAGACAAAAAAAGAATAGACTGTTCAGTTGATATTTGCACAGGATTAATGGAATTCTTGCTGTGCATTTTGACATATGAGTTAAAGTGAACCTCCTGAATGTTGTTGCTGAGACAATACTCAGACCGCTGTAGAGGCTGCATGATTTATTTCTCACTACATGGCTTCGCTCAGAGAGGAAACTAGGGTACAGTAGTGTCCTTTTCATGTTTTTAGGCTAGTTTTTTGCTCATGCATTGACCTTTGTCTTTTTGTGGCTTTGTGGAGTTTGTAGTGTCATGATAGCCTAAGAGGAGTGTGCGAAGCGATGCCAAACAAAATGAGCTCAGGTCACGGTAGGACTGATTTAAGTGATCAGTACTTTTCAGGCTCTCCCTCCTGGATGAACTAATGTTTTTGATAAAATAAGACAACCTCTGTCCTTACTGTCCCGTCAGTTGCATGAACAACTAAGATGCAAGGAGAGCAGCATCTCCGTCAAAAGGGAGGACCCACCAAGGGATTTTAGAAAGGGATTTTCTAAGATCTGGTTCTATTAGTGATCTTAACGTAGAGATTTAATCATATAGTTGAATGACACATTTTTGGTCAGGCATGCTGTGTAACAAAAGCCTTACAAGTAGACTCCTAATTTGGCTGTCCAGAGGACATTAATGACATCAAATGAAAGACCTAATATTACAATCCTTTGGATTAAGATTGTGGTTGAAAGCCACTTCCTTTGGCTCCTGGGGCCTAGGATGTAGTCCAGTCCAATGAGAGGGCGTGATCACAAAGCCTTGCTCTATTTATTGAAGCTTGCAGTTGAGGAGACCTCTCCAGATTGAGCGCTAGTAGACCGATTCCTCTAAAGACGGAGGTCTATAGAGCAACTACTGGAGTCAACCAAAGTTAGAATTTCTGCACATTTGGCAATTAATGAAACAAAAACATTTTCCTAAATAATCATTGTTGCTGTTGCTCTACAGTTCATAAAACTCATGGAGCTCATAGCACTGTCCACGATAGGCTTCGAAGAATAAAGTGCGCTTGGGTCACAGTTTATTGTGCATGTGTACTTTGACATCCAGCTAAGACCAAGGCTGTTTTTTTTTCCAGATTTGGAAAAAATACTCTTTTCGTCTGTCTGCAGAGATGTTCGTGTAGAGAACAGAAGATTCCTGCACCAAAGAGAACCCCCCCATCCCCTCGAATTTATCGTCTCAGCCCATCAAACGACTCCCCAGTTTTATCATTATTAGACGGCCCGTAGGCTCAAAGTAGCATCTCAGATTAGCCTTTGTATCCCAATCTAATTACCATAGAATCTAACAGATACTCTTTGTGGTGAAAACATTGTGGGGTTTTGAATCCCCTTCGTTCAATCTGTGTCCCACTTGAAGCACTAGACAATTAAGGTTCTGTTAGCCACTTCCTTAGCTTAGCAAAGAACCTTGGGACCTATGAAAAGATTCACAGACTGGCTCTCAGCTCTGAGGAGAGGGCCCGTCTGCACATGATCAGGATTTACATTGTCAAATCTCAGATATCCTGTACCTCAACGGCCGTTTTACCTCCTTTCTTGTATACCTCAACTCCCGAATACCTCAAGTTTGTCACTCTCAACTACTGTGCATTGAAACATTCAAATACCTCAACTTGTTACTCATTCTGAATACCTCATTTTTACTCTTTTATTTAAGCATAACTCGTCAGATATTTATGCATTACAAATATACCTCATTCTTTGACTCTCGTTGTGTTACAGTACAGTACATGTCCCATAGCTCTAGGACCAAAGATAATGGTACTGTTTCAGTTTGATTTGTATTATGGTCATCGCTCCACCTTCCAACCCTGAGCAGCCCTTGGGTTGTTCAGTCTACTGTAAATTGCCTTTTTAATCATCAAGACACCAAATATTTCAGATGAAAGCATTGTGCCAAAATGATCTGTGAGAGTTCTGTGCCAAACAGGGTTGGCATTTGGACCACGCTGTTGTAGACCACAAATGTCACCGGACCATTATATCATAGATACAAATGTTAAATCAGAGCACCTGAGAATATATCCTCGCTCTCTGATTAGATGCACTTAAGAGGGCTGGGCCCCATTTATCTTTACCTCATGATGATGATGATGATGATGAACATGCAGATTCCACTTGTACTTTGTTACTATGCGCAAGGGGTGAGGGGAAGAGGATGTGGCCTCTTGTAAAGAGTTAAGAACTTCACAAATCCGCCTTTGAACACACAAGATTTACCTCTAATTTCAGTGTGGATTTTAAGATGCTTGATGTTGGTTGTGGAGGACCTTGAGACAAGTCTAAACTCAACCATTCTGACTGTGGTTTAAACAAACACATCAGAGGATCACGCCTAATGTGCAACAACAGGCTGGTTTATTATGGAAGTGGCGCTATTAGCACATTGATGGCGAACCAGTTTGAGTCCACAGACCCTGCTGCTTTGAACCCAACACCTAGTTTCACCAACAAGATTGTTTTTTGCTTTTCAGTATTATTCTGTGAAGTGTTAATTCATGTTGCATCAGTTTTTGTTTAATTAAGATTGCAGAATTCTATCTTTAAGATCCTTAGGTCTTCACTCTTAAAGAGGAAAATGTATTTTAAATCTTTATTTGTTTTTTGTTTTCATTTTGTTGCATGCTTTAAAAAGTCCTTGTATTATATTGAAGTCTCTGAAGGTGTTGAAAAACTCAAATGGGGTGGGTAGCTGATTATTGGGATGGTTTTTACCAAAATATATACCCAAAGATGTATGTGTGTTAGGATTGTGTTGGATGGGATTAACCTTTTGACCTTTGCGATTGTATTTCCTGTTCTCAAGAGGCTCTGCAGAGCACAACCTGTTCAGCCAGCCGTGCTTCGAATCCTGAGAAACAACAGAGGCAGAGTTTTCAGATAACTGCAGAAGGCTGGTGTGCCCCTCGACCATTAGTGCTTAAACTCCCTCTAATATGCATAATATGGGTAGACATGTTAACATATTGTCCTTTTACACTCAAGCCCTGTAACTTTAGGAAGCTGTTAAAGCTTCCTGCTGAGCATAGATTTACCTTACCAACAGTGATGAATCCATAAGGCAGCCATTTTGTGTTTGACCTAGAAATGGGAACTCTCTCACTGTCATGTGAGAAGCAGCTTGGTTTCTCCAGCGCAAGCCAGTAATCAGTTCCCTCCTTGTCTTTATGAGAATCAAGGAAGTGTGGTTGCTGCTGAGCATGTGATCGGCTCACTGCACTCCTGTTGGGCTGGGTTTTTTTGGGCCCCTGTGGTTTTTGTCCACCATTTTATTTCTGGCCTCTCAGGGCTTTAAGAGAGGAAAAGCAACGCTGCACCAGGTGACGTGTGCAAGGTCGTAGACCTCCTTTTAATGATTGTATACTCTAAATAAATAAATAAATAAATAAATAAATAAATAACTAAAGGGTTGGAAAATGTAGAAAAGAAAAAAATAAAACTCAGGTAGTTCTCAGCAGCCCTGCCCTGCAGGTGTCTCATTGAAACGTGTTCCATAGTGATGATGTAGTGACTTTTTTCCCCGTTATTACCTCTCAGTACTAGTCTGATTCTTTTGTGTGCCCATTTACATATTATAAAACTAATTATTTCTAAATCTGAAACAATAAAGGCTTTCGATTAGTTTCCCCTGATTAATCTTTGGGTTGTTTTTTTTTGTTTTCTTTTACAAAAAAGTACAAATACTTCTCACCACTTGATGCTCATTGGCCCTTTTAGAATGTATTTTGTGAAGAAAGGGGTTAAATGGGATCTTGTTGATGCTCACTCACTACAGCCGGCCGCTGGTAGCATTACAAGACATAAGAGACCTGCTTAAATACTCAAATGTTTCTCAAACATTTGGTGCTAAATGTTCCTCACCAGCAATACTGGGTGGAATCATGTGGTTGAAGTGGAACATGCAGCACCGTGTTCATTTATAACCAGCTTTAACATCAGCCTCCCCACATGAGGGGAGCTCGGCCCGAGGGGATAACGGCCAGCTCATCTCGGCCAAACTCTTGTTTCCGCTGTGTCCCGTTCTCCCAGCAGCCGGTTGTGTGTGGAGTGGGTATTGTGTTTGTGCGCTGCATCTGTGTTGTTTAAGCAGAAATCCACTGAATGTATCCTCCTATCAGTCCAAGAGGCGGGGTGAGCCAGCGTGGCCAGCTGAGTTTAGATGGGTGCTGCTGGCGCTTTCCTCAGCCAGGCCGCTGTGTGTGTGTGTGTGTGCGTGTGTGTGTGTGTGCGTGTGTGTGTGTGCGTGTGTGTGTGTTTATTAGTCAAACCTTGCGTGTGTGTGTGTGTGTGTGTGTGTGTGTGTTTATCAGTCAAACCTTGCGTGTGTGTGTGTGTTTGACAGCACACCTTCCCTCCCTCTCAACACACACTCACACATCGTGGTGAGTTTAAGTGCAGATGTCAGGTCTTCAGTCTAAATAAGGCGAAGGAGACTATAATATATTGGCCACCTGCTGCTCTCTCTGTACTCTGTGGACTTTAAACATTTCCTATGCAGTTGTTTGTTGTTTTTTTTTTTGTTTACACTCAAATAAAGTTGTATTTCTTTGACTTAAAAACCTGTGACTCTTTCTTTGCTCTTAAACTGCAGAAATACTAAAATCCATTTGTTGTTGGGATTGATCCAGAATGCTGCGGCACGTTTACTGACAAGAACCAGGAAAAGGGATCATATTTCGCCCATATTAGCTTCTCTACACTGGCTCCCTGTAAAATCCAGAAAAGAATTTAAAATCCTTCTCCTCACCTACAAAGCCCTTAATGGTCAGGCACCATCATATCTTAAAGAGTTCATAGTACCCTATTACCCCACTAGAGCACTGCGCTCCCAGAATGCAGGGTTCCTTGTGGTTCCTAGAGTCTCTAAAAGTAGAAAATATAAAGCTTATAGTAGGGCTGACTCAGGTGAGCCCTGAGCCACCCCTTAGTTATGCTGCTATAGGCCTAGACTGCTGAGAGACTCCCCATGATGCACTGAGCTCCTCTCCTCTCTCTCTCCATCTGTACGCACTCTTATCCCATTAATGCTTGTTACTAACTCGACTGCTTCCCTTTCCCGTAGTTTTTTTCTTGCCACTGTCGCCTAGTGCTGCTCATGGTGGGAATTGTTGGGTCTCTGTAAATATAAAGAGTCGGTCTAGACCTGCTCTATNCACCTACGTAACATTGCAAAAATCAGGCACATCCTGTCTCAAAAAGATGCAGAAAAACTAGTCCATGCATTTGTTACGTCTAGACTGGATTATTGCAACTCCCTATTATCAGGCTGCCCCAATAAGTCCCTTAAGACGCTCCAGTTGATCCAGAATGCTGCGGCACGTTTGACAAGAACCAGGAAAAGGATCATATTTCGCCCATATTAGCTTCTCTGCACTGGCTTCCCGTAAAATCCAGAAAAGAATTTAAAATCCTTCTCCTCACCTACAAAGCCCTTATTGGTCAGGCACCTTCATATCTTAAAGAGCTCATAGTACCCTATTACCCCACTAGAGCACTGTGCTCCCAGAATGCAGGGTTCCTTGTGGTTCCTAGAGTCTCTAAAAGTAGAATGGGAGCCAGAGCCTTCAGCTATCAAGCTCCTCTTCTGTGGAACCAGCTTCCCNGCAACTTTCTGATGTTAAACTCAGACAAAACTGAAGTTATTGTACTTGGTCCCGAACAGCTCCGAAACACATTATCTAAAGACATAGTTATTCTAGATGGCATTGCCCTGGTCTCCAGCACCACTGTAAGGAATCTCTGAGTTATCTTTGGATTTGTCCTTTAAGTCCCACATAAAACAAACTTCAAGGACTGCCTTTTTTCACCTACGTAACATTGCAAAAATCAGGCACATCCTGTCTCAAAAAGATGCAGAAAAACTAGTCCATGCATTTGTTACGTCTAGACTGGATTATTGCAACTCCCTATTATCAGGCTGCCCTTAAGACGCTCCAGTTGATCCAGAATGCTGCGGCACGTTTACTGACAACAACCAGGAAAAGGGATCATATTTCTCCCATATTAGTTTCTCTGCACTGGCTCCCCGTAAAATCCGGATTAGAATTTAAAATCCTTCTCCCCACCTACAAAGCCCTTAATGGTCAGGCACCATCATATCTTAAAGAGCTCATAGTACCCTATTACCCCACTAGAGCACTGTGCTCCCAGAATGCAGGGTTCCTTGTGGTTCCTAGAGTCTCTAAAAGTAGAATGGGAGCCAGAGCCTTCAGCTATCAAGCTCCTCTTCTGTGGAACCAGCTTCCAGTTTGTGTACGGGAGGCAGACACCCTCCTCACATTTAAGAGTAGGCTTAAGACTATCCTCTTTGGTAAAGCTTATAGTAGGGCTGACTCAGGTGAGCCCTGAGCCATGTTGCTATAGGCCTAGACTGCTGGGAGACTTCCTACGATGCACTGAGCTTCTCTCCCTCTCCATCTGTACGCACTCTTATCACATTAATACTGGTTACTAACTCAACTGCTTCCCTTTCTGTCCTTCTGTTGCTGTCTCTTCTCTTTCTCTCTCTCTCTCTCTCTCCTTCTGTTGCTTTCTCCGAGTGTTTCTGCCTCCGGAGCCGCGGAGTCGTGATCTGTGGCTGCGGAGCCGCGGAGTCGTGATCTGTGGCTGCGGAGCCGCGGAGTCGTGAT
>LKNJ01001626.1:0-14957 GCA_002120245.1 Maccullochella peelii
GGGGGAGGAAGTGCGAGTGGGTGTGTGGGAGGGGAGACTGGTCGTGTTTGAGTCTTTAGTAAATCAACAGATCCACCCCCTCTCTTTTTCCTCTCTCGCGCTTTCTCCCCCTCCCGCCTCATCCCTTCTTCCTCCCCCTCCCTCTCTTACTCAACAACATGGGCTCAGCTAGCAGCTACGAAACAACTACACGCCAGAGAGGGAGAAGGAGAAACAGGGGAAAGAAACAGACAAATCTAAACAGTGCTTAAGCATGATCAGTGGGATATTTTTGCATCCGATGGTGAAATTACAGAGTTCTGCTGCACAATGGGATGCTGATGATTTAAAAAAAAAAGTGTGATTGCTGACATGAAATAACAAAGCAAACAGCAACAACTGTTGACCTGTTAGCTTTATAAGAGCATGTGGTATCTGTGTGAATGAAACCCGTCTATTGTTCTTCCTGATATGATTGTTGCAAGATAAACAAAGTTTGGTTGGTAATCACAACACAAAAAAAAAATCACACTGAATGAGTGAGAACCATTGATACGGTCTGTGAGACCGGCAATCCTTACAAACAGTACAGTCACTCCCATCCCATACTACCTGTGAAGGAAGACCGTGCCTTATGAGCAGAGTTTTTCATACAAAAATACTGGAATTTGTTACATTTAGCCTATTAGAAATAGCATATCATATTTAGATTTTAAATGACAAGAAAGAGGTCATTATTTTGTAATGGAAAATGATCCCAGCAAAACCCAGAAGCAGAAACAATTTGCTTTAAGTACATAAATATAACGTTGAGCCTGGTATGAGTTTGACAGCATTTGGTAGGGCTTTGAGAAATGTATAGGGCTAAAGATTAGCATAGCACGCTTCTGATTTTGTTCAGCTCCCTCAAACATAGTAAATTGTCATGGATCGCGGGGATCTTGGAATATTATATATATAAACGGGAGCTTTTCCTGTTCTTCTAGAGGTACCATTGTGTCCCAACAAACACACATGGATAACAACGGAGTCAATTCCATGACAACTGACAAAACTCAATCTGCTAATGTGGACCATATAAACGCTCAAACCTCCGGCAGAAGCTCACAAGTGGACTAAGTTAGAATTATTTTGTCAAACAAATGGTTTTGTTCATTTGTGGGAGGCCGTGGGGAAATCATGCCCTTGGTACAGCACTAGTGACTCTACTGGTTGGCTGTGGCACCTGCCTGGACGGGGTTGGGATCCAGGTGGGAGAGCGTAAGCCTTGTAGGTGTTACGCCCTCCAGGTGACAGGTGATGGAGGTGGTAGCACAAGTCTGTCTACACTCTATACTCAGGTGGATTTAGCATCGACGAGGATGCCGGAGCAGAGACAACCAGACGTTATAAACAGGGCAAAAATATCCAAAAAAGACTCAACAAAATTGTATGCATTGTAGGGATACCTTTGTTAATGTGTCAATGGAGCATCTATTATATTTAGAAATTAATTACTTACTTAAGGAAGCCCCATTCATGGGGAAACTTGCTACTACTTTCAGCCTAGCTTTTCCCAAACTGGCATGTTAGCAAGTTTAGAAGTAAAAAATACAGCTAGTATCGCCACTGATTTCTCGAATCAAGTCGATTTGATTTCCGATTTGAGAGATTCTCAGAGAACTAATGCTGTAAAATGTACAAGGAACCTTCTAACCTGGTGCATTATTAAAAAATATGTTTGCATTAAGAACATGAAAGTTGCAACAGCCTCATGGAGAATAAACACAAATGCCTTCTCCAGTGGGGTTTGTTTCGGATCCGACGTTTTTGCAGATTGCGTATGTGGGTGATGTGTCGTTAAATGGTTTCAGAGATGTGTGGTATTTCCATAATATACCACCATTCTTACATACAGCTTTGCTTTTGTCTAGATCTTCTCTGTCTTCATAGTTTTAAAATTTGAAATGCAACCAGACATCTGCTTTTAGGCTTGGCGGCGGTGCCTTCAGTTGAGCAGCTCCCGCCACATTTGATTCAACTGAGGTTCACTAGTCTCTCACGTGGCCAGATCTCGTTGCACGACGAACCAAAGGCTGGCCATGCGAGACTAACTGGGTTAAAGCTTCGTGCATCCACTGGAAAAGGCATATATTAAAAGATCGATCTAGGGATTTTATGAATCGATATCGGGTCATTCAAATGAAGAATGTACTGCAAAACAGTACAGGACATTGTACAAAACATTAAAAGAAGCCGTTAAAAGGAAAGCGGTGGTGCAGGCTAAATATTCTTAATGCAGAACTATTCAGAGATATTTTGGCTTTGCTAATATTCATGTACCTAGGCCCCTTCCAGGCTAAGTGTGCACTGTTCAGCCATATTATGTAGGACTCCACATTGGCAGACACACTATATAATATGACTCCATTTGGCATGGGGCCACAAATCTTGATCAGGACGTACTACTGGTTTGCCTGCAGCTGCTGGTAGGTTTCTCTGATCTGTTGGTCACTTTGCAATGTGGCCAGTCACTGTCTGGAAAGCCTATTGTATTGTCAATATCATGGGAAATCAATGAAATATGTAATTTATTAGCTACCGAGCCCAATGAGGGGAAAAAAAGTGTTATGTCCTGACTGTAAAAAAAAGAATAGTACAAGAAGATGGGGGGGAAGCAGGGAAAGAAAGAGTGAAGGGAGGCACTCCTGGCTTCGTGGCCAGATGGTCACCAGGAGGGGCCTGACAGCTGTGTGTGTGTGTGTGTGTGTGTGTGTGTGTGTGTGTGTGTGTGTGTGTGTGTGTGTGTGTGTGTGTGTGTGTCCAACACCTGTCCTCCCTGGACACAACAACAAAAGGGAAAGCAATAAAGGCCAGCTAAACTCAACACGGGCAACATCAAACACACAGAGCAAGAAGAGAGAGAAGGGAGAGAGGCGGCGAGAGAAGGACTGAGCGACAGAGAGCGAGATGCAACAGAAAGAAAAAGAGGAGAAAGACAGGTGGAAAATTAGCGAGAGGCTTTTCACCTTTGTCTCTTCATTTGTAGCCATTTCTATTTTCACACATGCAGAGTTATGGCATCTGCAGCCACAAACAAAGTATGTGTGTGTGTGTGTGTGTAATATTAGTATTAGTCTGTGTGTGTGTGTGTGTGTTTCAGAGGGAGCTCCTCTGATAGGCTCAGTCGGGCGATGTGCCACAGAAGGCCAGCGTACGATTGGCTGTGTCGAAACCCAGTCGGCGTCTGCCTCTGCCAGAGCCTGTCGTGAGGGCAGACTGACACACACACACACACACACACACACACACACACACACAGATTTATGGATGCTCAGTAGCAGGAACGACTGTTTTTTCCCTCTTTTTCACCAGTTTTCTCTCTCTACACTGTTGCCTCTGAGCCGAGGGGGGAGAGGGAGCAGGAGCTACAGTGAGGGAGAGAGGCTGCTATGGTAACAGATCACTGTGGCAGCAAGTGGAGGGGCCCTGATGGCTATTTGGCAGCACCGCCAGGATCTCACTGGCTGCACACACGTGTCAGTGCGAATGAGTGTGTGTTAAGTGTGTGTGTGTGTTGACCAGAAGACATGCTGAATGGGGGAGTGTGCGTGTGTGTGAGCCTTTCTGGGAGGAATGAACCCATTGAGCTGGTGTGTGTGTGTGTGTGCTCTGTGCTCCAGATGTCCTTAGTCGTGCAGATCGATGGCCACACGAGAGCACATCCCACTAACTTGAGTCACGACACCCGTCTCCTCATTCCTCTCTCTGTCTCTTGTATATCCAGGCTGCAGGACTCCTCCACTTCTTCTTCTTCTATTAAAAGATGTTTTAATGAGCATATGCTTTCCTGACCAATCAGTTGATCGAGCCCACGATAAATCAGCTGATGAGACAGCGGCAGGATGCTGTCGGAATAGAATAATGTTATTCCAGTTCTCTCTTCCTGGCTGCCTTCACTCTCTGCTCCCTCTAATTGTTCTGTGTGTGTATAACTAGGTCATGCAGTTAGTAGACTGCTGTTGCCTCGATGGTGTGCAATTCCTTGAATGTGTATGTGTGTGTTTACACAGCCTAAACACACATTTCAACTAGACCTGGAAAGAACAAAGTCCAAACCCAGTTTGTGTGCATTCAGGAAACAAACGCAAGATCCAAGTACACGTACACAAACACATAGACAAATAACTTATGTCCTATATACTGGGTTGGCATTTGGGATGAGGTAGTATACTACATAAACAGTATATATACAGAGTGTGTCTGTGCCGCACTTCTGTGTGTGTGTGTGTGTGTGTGTGTGTGTGTGTGTGTGTGTGTGTGTGTGTGTGTGTGTGTGTGTGTGTATGAGACTGTGCTCACATATAGGAGGAGTTTACTCTAGTACTGTACTTGACTACAGATTTGAAGTACTGACACTATGGCTGAGAATTTGCATTTCAGAGGGACACATTATACTTTGCTTGTGAGTAGTAGAGTAGTACGAGCCGCGTGCAACATCTACATTTTCTTTATTACATTACAGGTTAATGCATCAATATTTTAAAGCCACTACATACTCGTGGTACACTCACACAGCTGTTTTCACTAGCCTGATTAGACAAGCGTGACTCTCCCTGACTTCCCTGTCACTTTGCGTCACCTGTTGGAACGAGACAACTTCCACCTTTATCAGGGCTCGATTAGACATCAATGAGAGTGAAATTTTGGAAGGAAATTTCTAAATTTCAAGTTTATCTCTAGGATAAACTTGGTTCACTCGTTGCCGGTTATAAGCTAGCTTGGCAGGCCATTGTGGCTGGCATGTTGCCGGTTAGCTACGGTAGCTACCTTACAGCAGCTCGCCACCTCAGTCACTTATCCCTACGTAACATAACAGACAGTAGAGTAGTTGACTCTACAGTGAGCAGGAAACTGAGATTTTGCGTCATCGCTGACGGGTGTAGCGTCGCACAGCTCTAATTTTCCTATCTATAGAATGAAACACTTAGACAGTACTTTTATTTAAATTTCTGAGAGCACTATATACATTTCACACTACAATAAAATGACAGAGGGCAAATGTGGTGCACTATATAGTTACTAGGTGGTGACTTCAGACACAAAGCTTTTCCCACCAACCGTCCAGCACCACCTATTTACCAAGGATGCACAAATGATGTTTGCTGTGCCACGCTCTGGTCTGACTGGGCACTCATTATTATTGGTACATGTAGTTTGTTGACATCATAGTTTCCCAGCATAGCTCCTCCCAACGTCAACCAAGAATCACTGAGAACACTTCGGCCTTCGATACTTCTACTTTTGATAACGAAGTACATTTTACTGCTGTAACGTCTATTCTTTTTACGCATTCTTGTACATTCTATACTTTGAGTTAGGACACATTTTAAATGCAGAAAGCTTCCCTTTAACTGTTTTTACCTTTTATAGTATTGCTGCTTTCAGTCAGTAAAGGACTTGACTAATTGTAAACTCTTGAATGGATCTGTGCGCGTGTGCAGGCCGGGCACGTGTCTGAGCGTGTTTGTTGACAGGAAGCCAGAAGATAGAAAGACAAATCTATCAAGACCTCTAAAATACACCACCCAATCCATCTCTGCCTCTCCTTCTCTCTCACTCGTTCATCCCATTGATCCCATCTCATGGCAGAGTGATCTTTATTTGATGCAACAACAACTATGTGCTGCGGTTATTGTTACTTTTTATACCACATCAAACAGACTTTCACCCCCCCTCTCTTTCAGTATCCATCCCCTCCTCTCTGTTTCTCTCACTACATCTATCCTGTCCTGTGTTATGCATCATCTCTCTCATCTGTGCAGAGCAGGCAGACCCATCATTACCCCAGCATGCAGGTATTGATCCACTGTCCCAGTGTGCATGTGTTATTTTAAGACGCTCAGACCTGTAATCAGTGTGTTAATGATAGTTATCGCCAAAGCGACAAGCTCTGTGCGGTTATTCCAGGCCTGTGGACAGCAGCGAGAGGCTGGCGGCCCGATCACACACATATACGAGCCACTTCACGAGGGTGGATGGAGGCATGCTGGTGTTCTAATGAGGGTGAGTGCTGCTCTGGGGCTCGTTGGGTCAAATCTGCAGTGAGGTTTGCTTCCTGCTGTCTGTCCGTCATAGAAATGAGGGTTCATAGATCACACACACACCTTCATGATCTCCCCAGGGCCGCTGCAGGTGAGAGTGTGTGCCTGTGTATACAAAACACGTATACAAGGGGGTCGCCATTTCTGACAAAGGTGACGTCATCTGTGCCCATGAGCACTGTGGCTGTAAAGATATTAAACACCTGAAGGAGAGTCTGGGATTGCATCTTGCCTGCTTAGAACACCTTTTATTTCTTGCATTGACTTAGACGTGAATAAGTGATGTGTGTGTGTGTGTGTGTGTGTGTGTGTGTGCGTGTGTGTGTGCGCGTGTGTGCGTGTGTGTGTGTGCACGCTGCTGTCCATCAGCAAAAGGGAAGTGAGGCTGTGCAGCTGCAGGCTTTGACTCGCTCTGGACCAATGACTTCTGCATTTCCCCAAAACACGGCAATTTCACATTCCTATCAGCAAAAGGTATCCTAACCGCTGTGCACAAACACACACATGCAGATACAATTCATCTTGATATATTACAGGATACAGGTGTTGCACCCCCCCCCCTCCTCACACACACACACTATCCTTCCAAAAGCAAATACCAGCTTTGCCAGTATGGATAAGCCCTATTTGGCAGTGTTGAGGAAGATGCATTTCAGAGGTAAATGACATCATTACCATATAAATGACTTCCAGCCAAACACATCTGCTAATGTAGCTACACATACACACACACAAATATGATATGGGTTACACACACTGGTGCAGCAGACTTTCACATAGTGGGCACACTCAACACAAAACCTCACTCACACTCTCACACACACACACACACACACACACACACACAATGTACAATTTAAAAATAGACACACACTGTAGGCTCTGATGGGGTTAAATGCTCGCAGGATGAGTTGAGCTGTGGAAATAACGCCTACACACAACACGGCATGCGCAAACAATACAATGTAAGCGGATTTACAGGTGAGTCTGAAGCCCAAATCAAGTTCCACTTCAAATAATTATTGCTGTTAATGCTTACTCGTGTGCAGAAGCCTTTATTTATGCGGATAAAATCGAGTGAAAATATATGCTCTTTAACAGCGCTGCCCTGCTTCACGATCATATCAGCTATTTATTGTAAACACATTAACATTTCAAATCTTTGATTTGCTCAGAATAACACATATTTTTCCATTAATGGCCACTACAAGTGAAATGCCTTCTTCAAGCCACAGTGCGGGTGTTTGTTGTCGTGTTAAGTTTTTTTCCCCTTCTAGTTTCCTATAAACTTCTTACCAGATGCAGTTCTTATACACGTGTTGCTAACCGCTGTGCGAATGACATGATGGCTCAAAGCTGGGAGCATATTTTCTATTTAATATCCTTTGGCAGTTTACTACAGTCTGCAGCACACAGAGTCGTTTAAGATGTCTGCATGTGTTTTTACCACGGCTTTAGTCAGAACAAACACAAGTAAACACAGAAAAGGTTAGGTAATTAGTGCTGGGCAAAACAAAAAAATTAGAAACTTTTCTGTCAATAGGTTCAACTCATAGACTGTATATAAAGATGGACGCCACGTCTCCATCTCCTCCCCACTGCCAAATTATCCAGGATACGGGTGCTGCCATCTTGCCCTGGTGATGTCATTTGGAGCCAGACTCTGCACAGTAGTGATCCCGAGGTCCCGCCCATACACCCGCCTGAACCAATCGCAAGCTCACTCACAGTTGTCAATCATGACGTCTCACCCCCTTTTTTATAGCATCAAATAACTAATTCAAATACATAGTGACATAGTGGAATACTGAAAACACTTCACACTGCGGGATTTATAAGCAGTTATACTGACAAGGTGGAAGATTTTTGATTATTTCTGTATAATAAATTTAAATTGAGTTCTTATTTGTAGATCATATAATTCTTGTGGGTTTTTTTCCAGTTCTGAGTCTACTACTAGGGACTTTCAAGCTTAAAGCAATGTTTAAGCTGACAGAAATACTGACTTAATTCAAATTGCCTAGTATATAGCAACATTTTAATTAAGTCAGTATTTCTGGATATATATATACACAGTATACCATATATACCATATATACTTAGGGTTGGGTTGTACGGCAAAATGTTATGTAATGAAATAATGTGAAAACAACCCAACCGTATAGACACAATGTTCTCATTAGACTGTTTCACATAGCCACCACAGTAACACTACCTAGGGTCAGACTTGAGACAGTGTTAGGCATTGGTATAGTTTTATAATAATAACAGTATATGTGAGAATTCACAACCCTCTTCTTCTGTGGTGTCCCAGCTTGCCGCTGTTTTCCAGCTGTGCTGCCCCCCATGGTGAATAAAAAAAAATAAAAATATGTCCAGAACAGTACTGTAATGGCTGAACAGGCTCGACACAGAGATCTACAGTGTATGTGTGTGAACAAAGACAAAGTGCCACCTTACCCGGATACAGTACCCTGCAATGATGCAGCTGCATGTGAGAGAGGAGCTTATGTGACGAGCACAAAGGAGTCGAAGGATTTGGTGTGACACAAGACTAAGCTCAGAAAGAAGCACTACAACACCTCTACAGACGGTCACTGGCTGTGTGTAGTGGGCGCTAACATAAAGCTGGCACCGGAGACACTTTCTCATGCTACAAAGACAAGAGGAGGCAGGTAGGCGAGGCGACGCCGACTGCAGCAAAGCTGTGATGGCCGTTATTGTCCTCAAGTCTAGGGCGGCTTTTATCTGCTCTCCAGGCTCACAAAGAGGAGCAGGAGAGAGAAAGAGAGGGGTGGGGGGGGTGAAATAAACAGTGAGAGCACACAGACTGCCTGCGGCTCGCTTTCAACATCTCAATGACTACATACACACTCCTCACTGGTCCTCCCCTCCCTCCCTATCTGTAGTTCTGCCTTTTTCTCCTCCTACTCGCTCGCTCTCCCCCCTCATGCCCCCAGGCCATAAACATCCGCATGTCACACACATGCCATGAAACACAATGAACACACACACACACACACACACACACACACACACACACACACACACACACACACACACACTGCTGCGGACACACACACATAC
This sequence comes from Maccullochella peelii, assembly GCA_002120245.1. Taxonomy (NCBI): domain Eukaryota; kingdom Metazoa; phylum Chordata; class Actinopteri; order Centrarchiformes; family Percichthyidae; genus Maccullochella; species Maccullochella peelii. The sequence continues at coordinate 9,150 of LKNJ01001626.1, forward strand.
AGACACCACCAACACTGAGGAACACCAGCGGTAGGCTTTGTTCCAGAGCGCTGGTTCTGGGGTCCTGAGGAACCGTTCATGCAAAAAATAAGTGTGTGTGTGTGTGTACATATACACATACACACTTTACCCCCCCCCCACTGCACGACCGCCCTCCCACCCAGACTGTCGCTTCTTAACACCATCACTTATTCATGTGAGTGAACGTGATGAACAGGACTCTCCCCTTCTGTATCCGTCTCTCCATCTCACTACAGTGTGCATGTGTGTGTGTGCGTTTTTCAGAGCAAGGGGTTTGCTAGTAGCGCACGATTACATGGGTTATGTAGTAGTGTGTGTGTGTGTGTGGTGTGTGTGTGTGTGTGAGAGAGTGTGTGTGTGTGTACATATGTGCAGTGTCTGAATGCGTATGTCAAGAAAGAGTGTGTGTGTATGAGAGAGAGAGACACAGAAAAAGAGAAATAAAGGCAGAGAACGAAAGGAAGTGACAGAGGAAGTTATTAATTATTTTAGCTCCTATTAGGAGGAACACTCCGACTCGATACCCCTGGAGACGTGTCATGAACGCCTCTTATTGTTCTCCAGCTGACACCCCCCCCCCCATATCCCATCCTCCTCTCCCTGTCACATGTACCTTTCCTCTCCGTCCTCCCTCTCGTTCATGCCGCTGTGACATGCACATCTCTCCTCCTACCTCCCTCATTTTCTTAGTAATTTTTTTTGTTTGTTTTCCTCCAGCACCACATGCCCTCCGTCTCAAACCTTTTCACTCTAATTTCCCATCTCTGGTGCGCTCCCCGCATCTCCAATTTCCCTCTCTCCTGTCTTGTTCTCGTCTTTCATCATTTTTACCTCATCCTTTTCTCCTATGATATCGCCATCCTGCCTAGAGCTCCTCATCCGAGCTGGCTGTCCTGCCCCTCCCCTCCACTTCTATTCTACATTTACTTCATCTCTGTTCTTCGTCTCTCCTCCTCTTCACCCACACAGACACAGCTCACTCATCTCTGTTGAACTGTCACACTGTTTTTCTGGTGTGTGTGTGTGTGCCGTTGGGAGATCATCTGGAAACTCACAGGCTGCCTCGGCTCAGAAGCCGCCACGGCTTTTATCCCCTGCTTAGTCGCAGTGACTCTAAGCCCTCCCACAGCCCACTAAAGCAGCCAATGAGAAGGTGGCAGGCCACTTCCTTGTTTCAAACGACATGCGGTTTAAAGAGGCACTGGACTATTACACACAGAGAGCGGAAAACAGACAGAGACGGAGAGAGACAGAGACAAAGAAAGAGGAATTCCCAGTTAACAGATAGAGCTTCACTACAAAGCACCTACTAGCAAAACCCTATTTGCTGTTGCTATGACTGGGTCACCATGGGTTAATCCAACCCGCCTCTCCAACCCTACTTATAACAGAATACCTTTGCGCCACAGTAACGTATAACTAGTTGCTATAATACTTTTATAAACATATTAGCAGCAAAGCTCTTGTACTCTCAAACCATAAATTCTGCTCTCGTCGATCATGAAAATAATGATATGTTGTTAGCTTGCTGTATTAACTCTTCACGAGGTAACGGAGTAAAGAAATTCCAGCTGTGTGGTATTGTCCAAAATCTCTTGTCATGTTTACCTTGTTAAAGCTGCACTTATCAATGTTTTCATATTACCAACAGATCAAATGACGTAATGATGATGTGTGATGTGAGAGGGGTCCCTTTACTGTGAGGGACCCTCAGATAGTCACCAGACGCTGCAGTTCTCCTCAGCTTTACAGAGCGTTTTAGCATCTTTCAGGTCATTGTTTTGGTATTACAGCCTGCAACTTTACAGTTTTGGTTCAGTCCCATCGCCCCTTCCAGCCGCAGCAGGCAGCTGTTTTCAGGGGAAAAAGCTCTGATAAACCCAATGTGTGCTACCGGTCCAGCACCAAACAGAAGACAGTTAGAAAGTTAGCAACTAGCTGGTGAACATAGTGAAGCATTTATGCTTCTGAGCTTAAAAAAAAACAAAAAAAAACAGAGCAAATATTATAATGAATATTCAATTATAAACAGGGTTCGTACAAAATCTTGAAGGTTTAGAAAATGCTTAATTTTAACCGCTATGTTTTCAAGGTTAGCAATATGCTTGAATTCGAATATAGTCCTTGAAAAATGCTTGTTTTCACTCACGTAAACCAAAAATCTTTTAATATTTGACATGAAATGATCCCCTCGTCATATTTGTTTGTCGTCTCCTGGCATTTATAGAAACCATTTAGATGTGACGATAAAGGCTTCGAGAGTCTGGACATTTCTGGTTAAGGTACCTTGAAAGTGCTTGAAAAGTGCTTTAATTGTTTTGCTGTATGAACTCTGTATAATATTATCCTTTACTTCTATTAGACTAGATACAGACTACTAATTTCTTGATTGTGATTGTGATAAGAGTATATTTAGGTCAGTAAGAGGCACACTGTCGGTAACCATTTTTAATGACACTAATGCAATAAACCCTGTTTAGTCCATAGAATTGCATTGATCTGCTAGCATCTAGCTAGCAAATAAGGAACTCTCCAATAAGCAGTCAGCAGGACTCAAGTCAAGATGAGAAGATCTTTGACCTTGGAATCTGTTAGGAGTCACCAGTCTCATACACAAATAAGACACTAATTATCTGTGTGCACACACACACACATTTGTAAATATACACACACACACACAAGCTTAATATATACATGTATACATGTCTACGACCACGCACGCACACCCACAGCTCTCTACTGTCCCCCAGACAAAGACGGGAGTGCATCGCTGTGCAAGAGACCCTGGGGAAGACCTGATTCTGCACCCACCCCTTAACCCCCACGTGAACGCACACACACACACACAGAGATATTAACCCACCCCTGTGCTTGACAGCCTATTTTGAAGAGTAACAAACAGTCTAGCAGACAGAAGTGGGGGGTGGGGCAAAAGGGTCCCCCTATGGTAACAAGGGCATTATAAGCCAATTAGGAGTCCCGCCTGAGTGACTGACAGTTAGGGTGGAGAGCGTGACACGGCTCGCTGTCTGATGTGAAGAAGGTGTGTGTGTGTGTGTGTGTGTGTGTGTGTGTGTGTGTGTCTTTGTATCAAATTGCATTCCCTTCTCTTATAACTAAAGCTTTGGGCTAAAGGGCTCTAATATGTGCACATAAACAGAGTCTAACACACACACACAGGGCAAACATCCACACGATCCCCTCCCTTGACGTCCACCTCCTACACGCGAAGGCATTCAAAAGATCTCTTTGTCTCTCCTATCGTGCCAGAGAAATGGAGGAGAAAGACGAGAGAAGGAAAGTGAGGAAGGCTGGAGAGGGAAAAAAGAGAGGAGAAAAAGAGTAGTGAAAAGGAAAGGGTTTGCAAGGAAAGCAGGGAGACCTGAAAGAAGGGGGGGGGCAGAGAGAAAACATGGAACAGGAGACAGAGGAACGGGAGGGGGAGCGCAGAGGAGAGACGAGGAGAGAGCGGGTGAAGAGATGGAAGCTGGGAGAGAGCAAGAGACAGCCGGGCTCCAGCACTGCTCTGAACTCGTTTGATCCAGTTCGTCTCGCCAGGCGTTCCTCGAGATACATTCCTGTGGCTGGCTGGGCGCAGAGTGAGAGAGAGAGAGAGAGAGAGAGAGAGAGAGAGAGAGAGAGAGAGAGAGAGAGAGAGAGAGCAGCAGAGACTAAGAAGCAGGGCTTGTAGGTAATTTGCAAAAAGAGTAGAGAGATGAAAGATCCACTAGAGGAAATTAAAAGACAAGGAAAGCAAGGCATCAACTAGCAAAACGCAAGAGAGAAACCGAGAGAGGAAATGTATTCCAGAGAGAGGAGCCGCAGCAAAAAGTTCACTAAGTGCCAAACATTACCTGCTACAAAAAGTTCAACCCTCCAACCCACCCTCTTTCTCTTTTGTTTTTTTTGTCTTCTCACTCCTCCTCAGTCTCAGTCCTGCAGCCAAGGAATAAAAAGACAACACAAAACCCTGAACAAGGAGACGAGATCCAAAGAGAAAGGTTTTGTCACATTTAAAGTCACTGAAACAAATCCGTGATACAAGCAACAAGAGCGTGTGTGAGAAAAAAACATACTTCAGCACTGTACAGACTCACACCCCACAGAGTGAAGACTGAAAAAAGGACACCATGAGAACTAATAGAAAGCCAGAGGGGAAAGATTTATGAATTCTGTCAACACGGCCAATTAGGAGAAAATTAAATTGAAGCCATGCATCAAACTACAGAAAGCCTTTCTATTATAGACACGTTGAGAGCAGTAACATCCTGACATTCAATGAAAGTCGTGTATGACACTGAATTTGTTTAAGGTCTCAATTTTATTTGCTAATCACTAGGCCACCCCGTCACAGAGGTGATGCTCCCTGCCTGCAGGAGGTGCCACAGTTTCAGTATGCTGCTCCTCAACAGGAAATATTTAACTCAAAGAGCTGAAGTAATGCAAATACCAATGTTCCTAACAGCTAATATATGTTGAAATGTCTATCAGCTGATGCTGATGTTTCTAGATGTTTTGCCAAAAGAATAACAATCAGGCCATGTAATTCTATGCAAATGTTACAAACAAATGAACGACCAAGTGACAGTGGGCTATTCTGCACCAGAAAATACGCAGTTATATTTGTATGTGAACCGAATGGTGTTTTTTTTTCCTTCATTAGTAAGAATGTGCTATTTCCAAACCTCCCAAACCAGAAAAGACTTTCTAAACTTGCCTGACGGTTTCAACTATACTCACAGCAGTGTTTCCTTTGTGCTAAACCAGCTGTCAAAGCAAGCCACCTTGACTAAGGGTGCCACTGGTTGTCATCGAGCGCTCGCGGCTGACTATTGCCCATCATTTCTGCAGTGTGTCCCACGTTGTTGGCTTTAGTTGGCCTTTATCAGAGACAGTTCGGCTGATGTTGAATTGGCATCATGATGCAGTCGGTGAGAAAGAGCTGTCTGACTGGCTGTTCCAACCCAGTTAAGGATAATTCTGGTTTATTTACACCTTGGGTCTTATATTTGTAATTTATTATTCCTATTGGTCATGAAAGCACTGTACTCACCAAGGTAATTGCTTTGGTGAGTCTGACAAAGTCCGACGGGGCAAGAAAGGGCGGTTAGATGATCAGGCTGTTAACAAGCAGTTTAGCCACTTTACTTGGAGATAAAACCAAAAGGGAGCACAGCTAAAATGCTGGTTATAACCTCCTCATTGCAGTGAGGCGAGGTGAGGTGACTGGAAGCTTTGATCAGACACCCCGGCGTGTCAGTGCCCAAACAGAGCCGCAGCTGTCTCAGAGCTTTCTGCTCACCAAGAACTGCTTTACAGAACACCTCTACAGTTCAGGCCAGAAAGATGAAGCAACCAAGAATACAATGATGCAATAAACCTTTCACACATCAATGTCAAGCAGAGCATGCCATCGGTCATGGGGTTTTTCCAGCTATTTAAGAGATTTTTCAATGCACTTTTAGACAATTATCCAATAACCCTGGTGTGAACAGAGACTTTCAACACATAAACAGAGTTCTCAAATTTCACACTAGTTTGATCATAGTCTTAGTCCTGGTCAGATATGGATATACATGTGACTAACGTAGTGAACTCATGAACAAAGTCCAAAGCAAAGGTACAAATCCTGTTTCCTGTGATGACTGCTTCAAGCCAGTCAATTTTGATGAATCTTGGTGCATGTGTCGCTCTTTCAATAACGTGAGGGTCCCCACAGACTCACCTCAGCTTCAGATTTTACACATCAAATGTCACTGCTCCCCGCCTAAACACACACTCCCCCAT
>LKNJ01001626.1:14967-59929 GCA_002120245.1 Maccullochella peelii
CCCCCCCCCCCCGCCTCTCTTGCTCACATGTGGTGTGACACGTCAAAGAATGGCCATCAATTGTATATGTGTGTGTGAGTGCATGTGTGCACGCGAGTGGGTAAAGATGGTCTAATTGAGGGGATAAAGGAGAGAAGAGAGAGATGGGTCAATTATTGCAGGACATGGAGAGCGAGTGTGTGCATATATGTGTGTGTGTGTGTGTGTGTGTGTGTGTGTGTGTGTGTGTGTGTGTGTGTGTGTGTACATGCACAGAGGTGTGGGAGGGTTTGGTCTGTCATTACTTCCTTCCTTCAGGGTCCCTTTTTACACATCTATAAAATGCCTGAGCTGCTCCAAGGCCCGCTCCCTGTTACTTCTCTGTCATTAGTCTTACCAACTCCACGCCATTCTCTGCCCCACCCCCAAGCGACCATCTTTAACCCCCCCCCTAGAACCACACAAACACACACACATTTATGTGTATGGGCTGCTATTAGTGTGGTTCATGCACTCCTGCTAACCTCTGACACAGTCCGTCATGTACTGTACACACAATAGCTGGGCAAATTCACATCCACAAAGTGTAGTGCATTCAGCCAGTGGATTGACAGTGCAACAAAAACTCTCACATAAACAACCTAAACTTTCAGTTCCTTACTAGAATGTGAGATACACACTCTTCATCACATACTTGACTTAAAGGAATAGTTGAACATTTTGCTAAATTGCTTTCTTGTCAAATGACGTGAAGATCGACACCACTCTCATGTCTTTACAGTAAATGTGAGGCTAATCCAGCAGCTAGTTAGCTAGCTTAGCATAAAGACTGGGAACAAGACTGGAGTTCATGTCGTCACTGTAAGGGCTGGGTTATACGCTTGATCAGAGCTAGTTTGTACGACGTGTTGTCCGACCGTGTGGGAAATCAAAAGTGTTTATACACTTTGTCTACCTCCGTTCAAACTGTGTGCACAGCTGCACACAGTTTGAAGTGGGTGTGAATGTTGGGTCGTCAGTTTTCAGAAAGTTACAGAAATCTTTGGACACAGCCCCCCAATCAGATGTCAGAAAGGTGTTTTGTTACCTTTGGACAGAGCCAGGCTAGCGGTTTCCCTCTGTTTGCAGTCTTTATGCTATGCTAAGCTGCTGGCTGGCTTTACTGCACAAACGTGAAAGTGACAAGAAAGCAAATTCCCTAAATGTTAATCCATTTCTTTAATATTTTCTATAAAAAAGCTGAAGTAGGAGAGCTCATGTTGAGTAGATTTCTAGTTACAATGACGGCTCAGTAAAAGGAAAGTGGTTGCCAACCAACACACACACACACACACACACACACACTCATGTCCACTCACAACAAGATTAGACACTAATCTAGTCAGAGGTTCAGAGGTCTGGTAGCCATGGTGACAACAACCACACCAGAGGTGAGACTTACAGTAAACAGTTCACCCGTTTACATGTATGCGGGTGTACAAATAAATGTGCAAACAACATGCAAATGTCAGTGTGTGCAAAGAAGCTAAGTATCTGATGCTGTAGAGCTGCGTTTTGATGAGCAGGTCAATATGATGAGGTGATGCACGATGATCCATTATCAGGAGAAGACTGCAAGTTCATGTCATTTTTTAAAAAGGGTTGTTGTATGGGGAAGGAAATGCATTTAACATAGCATTACACATGGTGCCTTTCAGGGAGGAATATAGACTGTAAACAACACCATGTGTGTTTGTAATGAAAACCACACAAAGTAACTTTTACATGTAGCGCTAACCATGTGCTAGCTTTAAGTGTGGCTGGCTAGTTTGTGAATTACAAGACTATACTTCTTTTTCGGGTACCCAACCGTTATTTTACCGTCCCTCAGTTACTGTAAACTATCTCAGAGTTTAGAAGCCTAAAGCGTGGTTTCTAGTTTCTAGTGTTTGTGTCTGAAAACCATCGGCCGGCTGTGGCTGGTGGATAAAAAGTTTGTTGCTCTCTGATGAACAGGTGAGCGAGATGAGTCGCCCACTAATACACAACACCAGTCAGAGGTATTCTGTGTGTGTGTCTGTCACTATTTGTATCTGTGTGCACCCAAACAAATGACTGGTTGGTTGTGTACAAGACTGGATTTCTCTCTCTCTGTGTGTGTGTGTGTGTGTGTGTGTGTGTGTGTGTGTGTGTGTGTGTGTGTGTGTGTGTGTGTGTGTGTGTGCCTGCAGACCAGTGTCTTTAGTAGACTTGTGGTAATCCTCTTAGCGTATGCTGCTTGAAGCTCAGAGCGCATTATGTAACCCCTCTAATCCAGCAGCGCATCAAGACAGACAGCAAAAGACCACAACCCATACTCCCTTACACACACACACACACACACAAACACACACACACACACACACACACAGACTCCTAGAGTACCAAAGACACACAAAGTCACTGGACTTTAAACCTTCTCATTTCTCATCTAAATATCATGAAGAGAGACATCCACTGTAGAGAAAGACACTCATTATGGACACTAGTTTGAGTGAAGCTGCAGAGAAACTGAAGCACTGACTGTCTCTCTTTGTGTGGCTGCCCTCTTCACATATTCTGCCTCTTCCCCGATAACCTGAACATCCAACCAAAAAGAAAAAAAAAAATCTCTCACTCTCTCCTCCATGCTCTCCATTCTGTTGCCAGGGAAACAGCGGCCATCTTGCCGTGCCCCATCTGTCTTGGGTACACATCACAGGCCGGTCATAAATGTGGAATGACAGTCGGAGAGGGAAGGCAGAGAGGCAGAGAGGAAGAGGAGAGAGGGGAAACTCTCCAGGTTCAGTGACTAAATAAAAAGCAGGGTTGGCCATCTTGGCACAACCTTGTCTTTACCTACTGTCACCTTTCTGATGTGCTTATACAACACTACTCAACCTGAGGCTGGGTATCGTTTAAAAATCTTCTGTTTCTATAGTGCCAAACATACTTCCTCTACACCTTCGTTTGATAAATATAAACATGTTTTTCTACAAAATCTCTTTTTAATTTAACAAAAGAAGGGTGTCCGCGTCATCATTTTAGAACGTCTCTTATAAAACGCTGGAGTAGTGTGGACGCTAGGCATAAACATAGCAAAAGTTAAGCGTTTTAAAACAAAAACGTATTACAGATTACTACGTTTTTGTTTTAAAAACGCATAATATTAAAATCCATTTGATTTGCAGTGATGAATGGTGATGCATTAAAAAGAAAAACTTGCTTGAGAGTAATAAAAGCCACCTGTTCATAAAAAGCAAGATCACACGAACAACATAAAATCCAAAAATCAAAGTTAACTGACTTCACACACACGCCTAAAGAGTGCAGCCACTTTACAGGCTCTGTGTGTGTGTGTGTGTGTGGTGGTGGTGTGGTGGTTGGGAGGGGGAAGGTTCACGTGACCTGGAGCTCAGGGGGAAGTGACGTGGTGGTTTCAGTCCGCCTGGGACAAAACTGGGAAACAATCCTCTTGGTGCCAAGAGCATTTGATGCACGACTGCAACAGCGGCTGCACAGAGAGAGGCTAAAAGGAAATATCAAGAAAGTATGCAAGAATTTCTTTAAAACGGATGAGGCACGAGGCAGAAAGCTAGCAAAAAAGGAAAGAAGGGGACAAGAAAACAAGACAGAAAGGACAAGATAGACACAAAAAAGCAAAAAGCAAGAAATTAGCGCTCTTAAGCAAGAAGCCCAGTGAGAGGTAGAGAGAATAATAAGTGTTGCTCTGGTCCTTCACTGGGCTGGGTTGGGTGTTGAGTTACTATACGACATGCACAAATACAAATGATGAGTCACTTTCTAAAACACACAGACATAAGCTCACACACACACACAACTTTAAATATAGACTCATTATACTCAAATTCACAGTCCACCACTCGCTCTGTAACTAGACAGCCTTTCCCTTTAAAGCCCTGACCGACATACACACACGGACTAATTCATGACAAACTATTACCTTTTTTCCATGACCTTTCTCTCAAAGTGAAGAGAGCAAAGAAGATTATTTTTAAAAAGAACTGTAGTGCACCCACCACCCCCTTTCGCTTCTCTCTGCTGCCCCGTGTGCACGCTCATGCACACTCCTAGGCCTGCTCTTTTAACATTTTCTCAGAATTTTTGTCATCTTAAAGAGCACTAATTACAGGCTTAAACATGCGGGCAACTGCAGAGTACACACACACACACGCACTCCCACCCTCCCTTCTCACTCAGCATGAGAACATAATTAGAGACTTGAGAAAGCTATGAATGAGTGAGGAGAAGGGGGGGGGGGGATTAGAGGACATGAAAAAAGTTTATCTTGGTTGAGTTGACGATCGGGGAGGAACTTCACAGTTCTGAGTTCTCGCAGTTTTCACTTTCAGACCACAGTTTTCTTTATCGGGGTTGACGTCAGTTCCTGGTGGCCCCGCCGTCTGATCGGCCAGCTGAGTGTCAGACCGGTGTTAAACATGCTGAATGAAATTAATCAAAGCGAAAACAACACGTGGCAGCTACTGTCACTCAGACGTCCTTTAATGTCAGTACAACAGGACTTGTAGTGTCATAAATCCTGCCTGACACAGGTCACCACTAACATTTCATTGCCTTTATTGTTGTCAGAGATTAGCAACCTTTATATCCAAATAATCACAAAACTGACATTATCTGTTTCATAGCATGCATGCTTGTTTATCAAGGAGAGAGAAAAAAAAGATTACTATTATTGCCATGACTACAAAACTGTTCATTTTTGAGGCATGTAATTACTGTTTTTTTCTGTGTTGAAAAGTACGTTAAACAACATATTCACTTTCTTTATTTATGAGCGCGCACACACACACACACACACACACACACACACACACACACACGGGGGAAAAAAACAAAACACAATCAAATATGGAGGATGATGATGATACACCGATACAACTCCAAGCATCACCTGCCAGGGTTAAATTCAAATTGTGGCTCAGTTTTGGGTTTCACACACAAAACATAAGCTAAAGCTTGTTGACTACAGTTGTGCAAAGGCACATATGGAGGTAATATAATAATACACAAACAAATCTCTGCTAGCGCCATATGGAGACAAATACTGAAGAAAAGGAAAGCTGCTTTACCCGTCAACACACTCTGAGAAACACACCTGTGAGGTCTGTTCCTAAAACTAAAGCTTAAAAAAAAAAAAAAAGCTTTCCTTCCCCAAGACACACCCTGAAAACCCATTTTCTTTTCTGCTTAAGAACGGTTTTGGTTTTAGAGATTTCTGAATTTTTGGTTTGTCTGAAAGTGAATCAGAATGCGATAACAGTGTCAATAAGTGCTTTTCCATCCACCTGTTTTTATGAGAATTTTCAATTTGCGCATTTAAAAAAAACTGACTATAAAAGAAGTTTTTACGCTTGGCTGAGGTGGAAAAGTTGATGACGTACATGAAGCACGTGACTTAAACATCCACTGGAGAGATGATAAATAGCATCAGATGAAAACATCAGATCTTCAGAGCGATGAGGAGACTGTAGCCCTCCTCAAATGAATCTATGAAACCAACAGAAATGTCGTAACTTCCATCATGTTTTCTACCGTTTGAGCTTTGACTGGCGCTCTTTTAATCACGTCATCTCATTGCGCCCTCTTCTTCTTCTGCAATGGTTTTAATGGCACCCAACTAAGACAAACAGCTGGTGGAGCTAATTTTCCAATGAACCAACTCCTAATAATCACAAACAAAAAGTAGTGGAATGCATGTGAATTAGCATTTATTTTCTCGAAAGTCAAATTTGCACTAGATTTGGATGAAAACCTGACAAATCTGATCAAAGCACACCCACACAGTCCTGATGAAGCAGGGAAGAGTAGTACAGAATATACATTTTTACTTGAACTTTGATTGTTGCTTATTTAGTCATGAATATTTAATGTTATGGAGAAATACTAAAGATATGAAACCAAGTTTTCAGGGGCTTGAATTTCAATGGAAACATTTTTGTGTGAGCTCTTCAATTTTTAAAGGCTCAACAGAAGTCAAGAATGTATCCAATAAAAAAAGATGCAATAAAACTAAGTGGCATTTGAGGTTCATTTGACCTCACCTCTCTTGGGTCTCTCTGTCCGTTTGCGTCTCTCTACCTCTATTTATAGCTCTCTCTTTCGCAGATTAGGGGCCTATTTATAGACCCCCTTATGTTGTCCAATAAGAGGACTCTCTACGGGAGAATGGCATCGTCACAAGGATTCACACACCTCCCACTTGGCACCGAGCCCAACCTCCATCCCTCTCTCGCTCTCTCTCTCTCTCTCTCTCTCCCCCCCATCAAGTTCATCCCACCCTCTCCCTCTACTCTTTTGCTCCCCCCCCCCCATCTATCCAGGGTGGCTCCTGGCACGAAGCCCACAGCTTCAGTGGAAAGTTTACACACAGGAAAGAGCCTCACGTCAACCCCCCACAGCCTGACAGTGCGTGTTTGCGTCTTACTTACAAAAACAGACAGTAAAGACAAAATCTACCTAGACATACTATAATACTGCATAGCATTCATAAACACTGCACTCCCCTGGAACACCGAGACATATGCAGACAGAGAGACAGGGACAGATTTCTTTCTTCTTCTTAACTTTTTCCCCCCCCTTTTAAAAAAGAGGACATTACATAATTCTCCAAACACTTCCTCTCTAAGCCGAGAGCACTCTGGCGTTTTATCAGACACACACACACACACACACACACACACACACACACACACACACACACACACACACACACACACACACACTTGACATATCCAAGCAGACAGGCAGCCTGTTCGGGCTGTCTGCATCACAGTCGCTATGACAACGGCGGGAGAACAATCCACAAAAACAGCCACATGGGAGGAGGGGGAGAGAGAGACAGACAGACACAGACAGACAGACAAAGAGAGAGAGAGAGACAGACAGACAAAGAGAGAGAGAGCGAGAGAGAGAGAGAGACGGCTAATGGGAAGCTCATGTGTACGTGCAGCTGTGCCAACTCGGGCTGCGTGCCATTTCTTTGCCGGATCCCCAAGTCTATTTCCTTTACCTGCCCTCTTCAGGAAAGAAAAACTCTCGCAAACAGCGGAGTCACATTTCATTTTCCAGAACATTTCCCTTTCTTTGTGGCTTTTCCATGACTTTGTCTAACTGAGAGTCACCGATAAACATGGTCACACAAAATCTAAATGTTGTCGTTGCCTCTCTGCCTTAAATTCCTACAGATCGCAACATGTACAGTTTTTTCTACAGTACAAACCCCAACTGGATCATTTTGATGCTCGGGGCATTCAAGCCTAATAATCAGTGCAGATTATGCTGCAGAATGAAAAGGCTCCAGACAAGAGACTGTGGCTGTCTTGACCAATCAGGTCCAAAGCAGTCAAGCTGAGACTTTTATCAATTGTACAGAATGTCACTGGGCACATTTTGGCTGGCCTTAAAGCAGAAGAGATCAGGCTGATTTGTCTGTTTCAAAGAGTCATGGTACAGCACCTACACCCCGGGGTCTTTGGTGTTGCTGTGGGTACATAAAGGGCTACCGTGTAGTTTACTGTACATGTACGTCTTCAGGAATTAATCTACACATGTTCGATGAGCTCGCACACTTTCTTCTCTCCCGGCATCATCTTCTCCCTTCCAGTAATGCTAGATGCATTTGCGTTTCCTTTTCTAGAAAAGCCACTTGAAATCCCCAACAGCATCACAAAATGAATGTAAATGTCATTACTTCATCTAAGGAATGAATATAGTACACAGGTAATCTGGCTGGAGTCAAAAGGAACAAGAAATCTATTGAGAACCTGTTTATGTATAAAACAAGACTAAGACTCTACCGCCACACTAGTGGTTCTGTGAGGCTGCTACTTAAGCACAATGACAATGCTAACATGCTAATGTTCAGTAGGTATAAGGTTTACCACACCATCTTAGTTTAGCGTGTTAGTAGCTAATTAGCACTAAACGCATTGTGCAATTGAAGCTTATGTCATTAAGTAATAGAATGTCATTAGTTTTGCAGGTATTTGGTTAAAAACCGAAGTGTTGCATGTTGTCCATGCAGAGTCAATGCAGAGATAATTCACTGGATAAGTGAAAACATTGACCTGCTGGTGGCGCTAGAAAAACAGGGGGTCGCCAAAGTCAATAGGATTCATCCTCTGGGCACCATGAATGTCTGTACCAATTCATCCAATAGTTATTTCAGTATGGACCAAAGCAGTGGACCGAGTGACCGCCACTGCCATCCCTAGAGCAAGGTACACACAAGGCGTTTTCAGACCAAACAGTTCTGGGGACTCCCTGAGAGGAACTGCCAACTACATACAGTGGGGCAAAAAAGTATTTAGTCAGCCACCAATTGTGCAAGTTCTCCCACTTAAAAAGATGAGGGAGGCCTGTAATTTTCATCATAGGTACACTTCAACTATGAGAGACAGAATGGGGGGAAAGAATCCAGGAAATCACATGGTAGGATTTTTAATGAATTAATCGGTAAAATAAGTATTTGGTCACCTACAAACAAGCAAGATTTCTGGCTCTCACAGACCTGTAACTTCTTCTTTAAGAGGCTCCTCTGTCCTCCACTCGTTACCTGTATTAATGGCACCTGTTTGAACTCGTTATTAGTATAAAAGACACCTGTCCACAACCTCAAACAGTCAGACTCCAAACTCCACTATGGCCAAGACCAAAGAGCTGTCAAAGGACACCAGAAACAAAATTGTAGACCTGCACCAGGCTGGGAAGACTGAATCTGCAATAGGTAAGCAGCTTGGTGTGAAGAAATCAACTGTGGGAGCAATTATTAGAAAATGGAAGACATACAAGACCACTGATAATCTCCCTCGATCTGGGGCTCCACGCAAGATCTCACCCCGTGGGGTCAAAATGATCACGAGAACGGTGAGCAAAAATCCCAGAACCACACGGGGGGACCTAGTGAATGACCTGCAGAGAGCTGGCAGCAAAGTAACAAAGGCTACCATCAGTAACACACTACGCCGCCAGGGACTCAAATCCTGCAGTGCCGTCGTGTCCCCCTGCTTAAGCCAGTACATGTCCAGGCCCGTCTGAAGTTTGCTAGAGAGCATTTGGATGATCCAGAAGAGGATTGGGAGAATGTCATATGGTCAGATGAAACCAAAATAGAACTTTTTGGTAAAAACTCAACTTGTCGTGTTTGGAGGAGAAAGAATGCTGAGTTGCATCCAAAGAACACCATACCTACTGTACGTCAACATTGCTGCCATATAAGCTCAGGTCCTCTACCAGAGGCCTGGGAGCTTGAGGGTCCTGCGTAGTATCTTAGGCCCATCTTCCTGAGCTAGCTAACATCCAAAAATAAACATTTTATTCAACTCAACTTTTTAAATGTAAATGGCCTTTTGGACAAATTTCAATCTGGCTTCAGGCAACATCACAGCACTGAAAATGTCCACACTTCCAGCTGCCCTCAGATCCNGTCAGATGAAACCAAAATAGAACTTTTTGGTAAAAACTCAACTTGTCGTGTTTGGAGGAGAAAGAATGCTGAGTTGCATCCAAAGAACACCATACCTACTGTGAAGCATGGGGGTGGAAACATCATGCTTTGGGGCTGTTTTTCTGCAAAGGGACCAGGACGACTGATCCGTGTAAAGGAAAGAATGAATGGGGCCATGTATCGTGAGATTTTGAGTGAAAACCTCCTTCCATCAGCAAGGGCATTGAAGATGAGACGTGGCTGGGTCTTTCAGCATGACAATGATCCCAAACACACCGCCCGGGCAACGAAGGAGTGGCTTCGTAAGAAGCATTTCAAGGTCCTGGAGTGGCCTAGCCAGTCTCCAGATCTCAACCCCATAGAAAATCTTTGGAGGGAGTTGAAAGTCCGTGTTGCCCAGCGACAGCCCCAAAACATCACTGCTCTAGAGGAGATCTGCATGGAGGAATGGGCCAAAATACCAGCAACAGTGTGTGAAAACCTTGTGAAGACTTACAGAAAACGTTTGACCTCTGTCATTGCCAACAAAGGGTATATAACAAAGTACTGAGATGAACTTTTGTTATTGACCAAATACTTATTTTCCACCATAATTTGCAAATAAATTCTTTAAAAATCCTACAATGTGATTTTTCTGGATTTTTTTTTTCTCATTTTGTCTCTCATAGTTGAGGTATACCTATGATGAAAATTGAAGACCTCTCTCATCTTTTAAGTGGGAGAACTTGCACAATTGGTGGCTGACTAAATACTTTTTTGCCCCACTGTACCTTCAAGGGCTTTTCTGCTGTTTGCATTTGCACCGTCAATAGGAACGCCGAAGTGACGTAAGCCAGCCACCGGTTGGTATAGCAATGTCACTTCTGCGCGACATACAATAACAACAACAGCGCCATTCGTCCGCATTCTGTGCCATTTTTTAAGGCTACTGTTACGAGCTGTTTTCATTTTACGCAGGTTTTTAAAAATGTCGGTCGCCGGTGCTGCATTGGCTCATGTGTTCGACCAATCAACATACACTTACGTCTGGACCAATCACCGTACACTTCACTCAAGGCTCCTCCTGTGCTGGGAGAGTACCTAGAACTATGATCGCTCCCAGTTCTTGCAGTGCAAACACAATAAAAAATAAGGGTTCTTAGAGCTATGAAAAGGTTCCTCCTGTCCTAAAACGGCCATTGATTCAAAAATAATTAATTAAAAATAAGCTTAAAAAGATCCAATTTGACCATAAAGCAGCCCTGCTCATTAATTTGCAACATTCCCCACAATGGCTTAATACAACCTGAGATATTAGAGGGGTGGCTTGATGATGGAAACAGATTGGTAGATGCTATTCCCAACATGTCCTATAAGGGCACATCACTAGGTAGTTAGCATGTCAGCAGACGTTTACATGCTGAACTTTAAGACACTCCGCACAAGAAGGACATCATCGGCTGTGACCCAGTACACGAGTATGTATATTTCTGAATGCTGCTTTACATGTGTGACTCCTTGTCATCTCCATGTCTGAAACCACAAAAATCTTGTGTTTAGTCTGAACGGCCATCACTGGGTAGGCGTTGAACAGTGCTGTCATCTAAGCTACGGGGTCTATTCCCAGAGCCTGATTCCAGCAAGTAAGAATATCTCTTTGTCTGTGTCCTTCTGCATACTGAAAGCAGCTTACATTGGCAAAGACCATATTGTTGTTTTTTTCCAAGCCCATTTGCTTAGCACACAGGTGTAATGAACTGGAAAGGCAATGGTGTGGAAAATACACTGCTAATGTTCCAAAATATTTAGTGTATGTGCATACAAAGATTAGGACTTTTCCATCTCTCCAGGGACCTCCATTGGCTGACAGTTAGGATCCTCGAGGGGCTCTCTTTGTTATGTGTTGCGCGCTAGTCATTAAGTATCCATTAAAAAACTCAATGGCTCCTTAACTGTCAACAAGCCAAAAATAAAACAAGACTCCCACACTTGCCATTTTCATAAACAGGGAAAAGTGACAATTACAGAGCTTGAAAAGAGCATAATCACTGCTCTTCCCTGCGTTCACTTTCAAACTGTTACAACTTTTCACAGACGAGAGACTTTTAGGGCATTATCACTTTTCAGTTGAGCTTTAAGCTGCTAACTCCACAAAGCTTGCTTGACAAAAATCATACCACGCCTGACCCGAATCTGCTCAAAATCTTCAGGGAAATGGAGTTTTTCTTGGCTATTTTTGCTACTCCGCACTCATCTTGCGAGTTCCAGTGCGTTGTGTGATACACTGACACGAACAGTTTGTGACAGCAGAGAGCAGGGGGAACATCTGTCGATCTCGTCTCCTCAGTAGAGTCCGCAGTCTCTGCTAGAGGAGAAGGGAAGGCAGAGAGAGACGGAAAAGGAGAAGGAGTGGTACACAGAGCAGAGGTTGAGAAGATATTTGGGATATGCAAAGGCTGGCAGACGGGAAGACTGAGATGAGGAGAGGGGATGAAAAAGTGAGACTGAAAGGTGGAGGGGGAAAAAGAAGAGACACGGAGTGTCAAGAAGAAAGAACAAGGAGTGAGTCAGCGAACATACAGTGTAAGAGATATCAGAGACAGACTAGGAGATGCCGAGACACAACAATGTTCTCAGTGACATAGATACCAATTCTAAATTGGTCCAAACTGAAATAAACGTTTTCAGGATAAACCATACCACCACCAGGTCAGACGTGCCATATATATTATTATTATTATTCAACCACACAATAACATCTTGGGCATCTCCACTACAGTCCAGCATGGTCACTATTTTTAGCAGGAATGCAGCAACACAACTGTCAAGGCTGTCTGTTTACATTCTCTGCATCGCAACCATGACAAAGCAGCTCAAGCATTTACAAGGTCTGGGCAAACTTTATTAAAGCAGATGAAAACAGAACTGATAAAATGTGATTTATGTTAAATAGAATATGTGATTGGGGAAAGCAGTAACAGCAATCTTAAGATACACCACTCCAGCTGCACATGCTTTCTGCGAGCTTTCTATTAAATATGATCTCTTTAAAAGGAATAGTTTGATACAACAGACGGTTAGCTTAGCATAAAGACTGGAAACAAGAGGAAACTTCTAGTTTGGCTCTGTCCGAAGGTAACAGAATCTGCCTACCAGCACCTCTAAAACTCACTAATCAACATTCCGCTTTTTTTACTGGCTGAACACACAAGTAACATGTTAATTAGTAAAATTTGGAGGTGCTGGTAGGAGGATTTTTTTCCCCCACTTTGGACAGAGCCAGGCTAGCTGCTTCCAGTCTTTATGCTAAGCTAAGCTAAGCTAAGCTAAGCTATGTTGCTGTTGGCTGTAGCTTCATATTTACCATACAGACATGAGAATGATAGAGTCTAACTCTCAGCAATGCCAAAATGCCAAACTACTCCTTTAAATAAACGAACGAATGAACTGTGTAGCTAATGAAATAGTAAGGTACCTGTACCTGTATTTAACACCTCTGGCAAATATGTTCTAATATGATTACATTTTCCTGCATTCCCTTTCTGTTTTGGAAAACTGTACACGACTTTCCGTTGCTTTTATTAATGTGACACATGGAAGTTTTTCCATTGTCAGTCTAAAGATAATGAGCCACTGACAGCAAACAAAAGGGTGCCTTATTTTTTCAAGCAGCTTTATGACTACAGCTGGTTTGTGTGTAACATGAAAGGGTCCTGGCCAAAACTGTTTTTTTATTATTTAGGTGTAATGGTACCACTTTGCACACGTAAACAGTCCTGGCATCGACTGTAAGACAAGTATATTGTATAGTACACTGTCTGAGAGCTAGGCTTCAAACACTTCTTATGCCCATCTGTTACTTTTATTTTCTAATTTTAAAAATAATAGTAGAATTGCTGCAATTCAACCAAAAATTCAAAAATATAGGGTGTCCAATAACTTTTTGCTGAAAGTGTTTATAACTAGTAAAATCCTTATAAATACCCCAGCCTAAGGAAAGAGGGCAGAAAGTGAGTGTGGTTTTGAAAAGAGCAGCTGGCGTGTTTCCTTGGTTGTGATCGTTGTTGCAGCTATTTTAGGAACCATTCAGGAAGTGATCTACAGACGGGCTGCTGACGGAGTATTCAGCTCAACCAAACACAGCTCAGCTCATCAGGAACCAAAACAAGTACAACTGAATGGAACAGGGAAACGATGCCCGCAGAGAGAAGAAGGCAGAGTAACCATGAAAGAGCTGTGAATAATTTACATCTCTATTTGTTCTACTCTATCAATAATCAATTTTTAAGTATAGTTTTGTGTAATTAGTTAAGCAGTGCAGCACTAGCTGCTTATCACAAGCCATGCTAACACAGGCCATGTACTGTATTTGATCCAGTTTCAGTGTGAGATGTGTGTTATTCCTTGCTGGTTTAAATCTTTACAGATTTGACCTTTTCTCCCCATAACAACTTCAAGAATCAAGTTCCACAACATTACATCTGATACGTTTTCGCAGTGTCTCACTATGCCGCATATTTTTACCTTTGGACATTGATTTCTCGACACACTCCTGTTCCACACCTACTGTAACCTTCGACTACTCCACCATGTTAGTTGATAGTCCATTCTCAACCCTGGAGGAAAACGGGGAATGCATGAAGTTCAACAATAAAATGACTTGAGGGAACCACAACATACAGGACTACAGTGCATTATACCAATGTTTTCTCTGATGATGAAGTATGTGGTTGAAAGCTTCCTCATTATGCCAGCACCCTCTGTTCAAGAAGGCTAAAAACCGAACTAAGGATGTGTGACAGTCATAATCTGGGGCAGGCCCACAGCAATCCAGCCAACACTCACACAGCTTGACAAAAGAAAAATCTCAAGGTCCAGTTTTTAAAACTGTGTCTCCTTCTCAAGATGCAACTGAAAGCTTCAGAAAAAGCAAGTGAGTGGACCTTGAGATGAGATTTGTTTTTTGTCAAACTGCTGTTTCCAAGGCCAAGAATGCACAACCATGCAAAACAGCAATTTAATGATCGCCACAAGTCGATTCATTTAGACCTGTGTCGGGCAAAATAAGTCCGCTGACACTGACAGCATCGACCTCAGAGCCCCTTTTAACAGCCAGACGTTGGCTTCAGGTGTCAGACAATCACTGTCATATATGTAGGCCCCATCCACTGCAGTAAGCTTACAGTTCTGCTGGACAGAAGTGCATGTGAAAAATGGAGAAAATAAGAGTCTGCACACTAGATAGTGCTCCCATGATCACTTATTAGTAGACCTATACCACCCACTGCTGCAGTACAGTCTGAAGTCACGCTGGTAGCCTAATGGTTTAGACGTGTACCACATAACTTCAACGTCCACAGTTCGGGGGACCTTGCATGCATGTCGTACCCCTCTCTCTCTCTCTCTTCATGTTTCCTATCTCTCTGTACTTGTTGTCAAATAAAGGCCCAAAAAATTATCTTTAAAAAGAAAGAAAATGGAGTCACCTGGTACAAATCAGTTATCAGACAGTAGCATAGCAACCATGTCGCTGACTGTCTGTCTGCACAGTTCATATCCTCCCTCACACTGTCCTGCTTTGCCCCACTGTGTCCTCGCTCCATCTTTTCCTCTGTATTACCCTCTGCAGTATTATCAGATAATGTGTGTGCACTGCAGCCACTGTGGCACAATTACCCCGGCTGCTGCACTAATGGCTATTGATGCAGCTGAGGGCCCCACACACACACACACACACTTGCACACGCAAACATTCATAAAGAATTCATGATGCTGGCTCAATAGGAAGGTGCAGGGGGTCTGGCCAGCCCTAGAAAGAACAACAAATGTCATTTAACAAAGGAGGGAAGAGGCAGACGATGCAGGTCTCCGCGCAATACGATACAGACAAACGCAGACACATGAATACAGATAAATGTGTGCACGGTAATTGTATGGAGAGTCATCAGGTTAAGTTCAAACCAACCTGTTACCTGCGATTGAACAGATGTCTGTGTGTGTGTCTGTACAGATCTGTGGGTATACAGTAACAGCCTTTGTACATGTGTCTGTGTGTGTTGCTGGAGTCCGTGTGGTAGGTAATTCCCTCTTGGTGCGGGATTTCTCCCTGCCACCAACCTGCACCGAGAGAGCTTTAGAGCGCTAAGCCCGCTAGCTGAGACTGAACCAGGGATCACCGGATGACAAGGGGCTAAGAGGTGGAGGGAAGGATGGAGAGGGAGAGAGAAAGAAAAGCACAGGTGGGTGCGGATGATCGAAAAGAAAGTAGGGAGGGAAGATTACAAAGACGGGAAAATGAAAGGTCAAATGGTGGTGAAGAATGGAAGGGTGAGGAGGAGAAGGAGAAAGGAAAACAAGGATCCTAGCTGGGAATTAGCAGAGGTCGCTATGTGATGGGTGGATTTAATAAAGAGGATCAGAGGAAGGATGGAGGAGGGACAAAAAGAATATTATTTTTCAAGGGGAGGGATTTTAAATTGATCCTGATTGACCCTGAGTTTAAACAGACAAACTGGTGACAGGGAGGTCACTGCGTTGCTGCCTGGCACCAACAGGAAGCTGAAAGCTGTCAAAGAGGAGGTGATGTTTTCTCAGTAGTCACCGCTGACTAAGTACTCGTTGACTGCATGTGCATAAAAACCAGGAGACAAAAATGTCATGTTGACGAGGAGGTGCAAACTTTTCTGAATATTCAAAAAGACACAGACGATGACAGTGTAAAAATATTAAGTACTGTACTTCAGTACAATTCTGGAGTACTTTGAGTATTTCCATTTTCTGCTACTTTATACTTATTATATACTTATACTCCACTACATTTACTTGGCAGCTATACTAGTTACTTTAAAGAATAAGATCTATACATAAAACAAGCCTATAAATTGCATTGTTAAAGATTAAACCAGCGGGTTCCCAATGTGTTTCAGATGTCTATGAGTTCTTAGTAATTCCACCAAGAAGACATTTCCAATATGGTTTAAATAACTGTCAGAGGCCCGAAGAAGTAAAATTATCTAATATTTCACAAAAAGGCAAAGACTAGAGGAAAGTAAAAAAAAAAAATCAAACAACAACCTTGTAACCCTTTGGAGGGGAAACCACTAGACTATACCTAACTGTAAAGTAGTTAAAAGTAGCTCCACCACAACCTGCAACAACAGTAAAATGCTACTTGTATTAACAATCTAATAATGTAATAATATATCTCTCACAGGGGATGTCTTTCTGCAGATTTTGCTGATAATACTTCTGTGCTTTTACTGAAGTAGGGTCTTGAATGCAGGACTTGTGCTGTGCTAATGATGCGACTGTCTTCTAGCATTATCTTGTGAATAACAAATCACATGAGAGTGAGAAAAGGAGGGATGGAGTGTGGAGAGCAAGTAGCCGATAAAGGGGAATAATGAGGATAAATAAAAGATGAAAGACCACCATTGGAAAAAGCACTGAACAAGTTATTAACACTTTTAACATTATACCAATTTCCCTATAAGAGAACACAACAATTACACTGTGGTGTCAACCAAAATAATTAAAGCAAGACCTTGTTTAGAGGGTTGTCGCGGTACATTTCCTATCTTGGTTTGTTTGGAGCGAGGCCTTTTTAAGGGTAAATAATGTTGGAGGAAATACTGACAAACAAGGACACTAAAGAGTTTTTATCCAGTGGCCACATTTGGTATTACATTCCCAAATACACTGGTTCCTGCAATTTTTATTAACAGCAAAATTGAGGTTTGAATCACAAAAAAAGTCTGTAAAAGATGACTGTTTTTAGGCTTAAAGGAAGCTAAACTGCAAAACTGCCAGAACTGACCAGCACTTGGCTGATGTACCACAGTGGATGGTGATGTGAGCTAATGTTGGCTAACTACAACTTGCTGCCACTTGCGCAAACATGCTTGTATACAAACACACACACACACATACATCTGCTGTGGACACGCACGCTCCTGCCAAGCAAGAAACGTTTGTCTGTATGAAGCAACTCAGGTCGCCGTTCCTGCGTCCTCTTCCTTATGTTACACAGTACGAGTGTGTGTGCATGCATCTATTAGGACATACTATTCTCTTTCCCATCGTACATTTATCCCACTAGTCATACAGACAAAGACAGTGTAGGGGATGAAGGTGGATGGTCAATTTCATCACCGCCGTACCAAGGTCATTATTTTAGAAAGCCTGCTTGGTTGTAGAATAGTTTCCTAATTGGTGGTCACAAGCGCTGGTAGTGGAGAAGAAAAAAAAAAAGCCACAGCCAAAATTAACAGGCACTTGGCTGACGCCGTTTTTAATTTAGCTCTGTGCTGGTGTGTGTGCGTGTGTGTGTGTGTGTGTGTGTGTGTGTGTGTGTGTGTGTGTGTGTGTGTGTGTGGTGTACCGATGAAATGAACATGTCATACGCTACATGTTAGATAATGAAACTGAAAATTGTTCACAACATTCAGTCATGACTGTGGGAGCAAAAATCTGTACCAGCACACATACACTCAAATATCTACATGCACAATACATACACAGGAATGCAATGCACATAAGCTCTATGACACACACACACACACACACACACACACACGTGGTGGATCACAGGACTCAGCCATCTCTGATAACAACCTCATCTATATTTTACCATTTTATTGTGTGTGTGTGTGTGTGTGTGTGAGTACATGAGGGGTGAAAGGAACAAAGATGGGTTCTAGCATCCATAAGCGTGTGCTTCTTTAATGCTATGCTAACTATTGTATGCAGAGGAGCAAGCTAGCACCAGAGATAAGACAATAGCAGTGAAGATACTTCCACTGGTCGTCCGTTTACTTTGGAACATTTTGTTCTGCCGCTTCAGTCTCTCACTGAGTGGCTTTGCATTGTAGTTATTGGACTACATGTCAAACTCTCTCTTATACAGCTAGGCCGATAAACCGTCCGGGCTGATATAATGTCCAGTATTAGTTTATTGCACGTACATGTGCGCCGATAAATGCCAAGACGTTGCAGAGCAGAACATGTCAAACATTGTAACCAAAGAGTTTATCAAAATGTCTGTTTATGTTACCTGTTTAAGTAAAGAAAATTGAATATCAGTCAATATATCACTTTCAGATTTATTAAACTTTCAAATATCGATATCGGCCTCAGAAAGCCAGTATTGGTCGGGCTATAATCTCTTCATTCAGTAAGTGTTGGTGCACCAGTGTGCTGTGTCATCAGAAGGACTGCAACTAAAAAATTATGAGACAAGTCAACATCTTCAAATGTCTCGTTTTGTCAGATCAAAGTGAACTATTATATATGACAAAGAGAAGCCATATGAGAAGCTAGAATTGTCATGATCTGTAGTCTTTGTCCTTTTCCTGTTTTATTTTTCCTTGCTAAGGAGACACGAGGGCAGGAACTGAACAGACTATACTTCAAAATAAAACAGGAAACAGACAAAGACTACAGATCATGACAAGAACCTGAGAATATGTGCAGCATTTTTTCACTATTTCTGCTTGAAAACGACTGAAATTATTATTTGATTATCAAAATGGTTGCAGGTCTTTTTTGCTCCTCACCTAATCGTTTCAGCTCTAATCATAAGTGCAGTAAATTGTGGGCCATTATAGCTTATTAATATAATATCAGCACTTGGCTATACATAAGTCTTGACTGTTTGAAAACTACAGGAGAGCCATTCACCACCACCATCCATCATAGTAACCAAAATGATTTCACTTTACCTGGCTGTGCCGTCCAAATACCAATACAATACTGCCTTCTGAGACTGGAATGATAGCTAATTTACAAATGCACAAGTACTGTATGTAACACTTTAATACACATTAATATAAAGACTTGACAATTCTTAACAGGGGCTTGAATGCCCTTTGTCACATGTCACCTCACTCTCTCATTCATCAATCGTGCCTCACGTCACTGTAAAACCGGTGCAAAAAAATGCCCAAAGTGAAGCAAGCTGAGCTGCTCTGTGTACAGGAGTGGAAGATGGTGGCTTTATGGTGAATGTATAATTATGATGCATTGAGAAACACAAGTTGAAATAAATTAAAGGACGCGACCTCTCTAAAAACTGCCAAACCAGACTGAAGCCTAAACAATTAAGTGTTTAGCAGGAAGATATAACGCAGCTGGCAGGAGGTAAATAGGCTAAAAAAGCCCATGAAACTAGTGGCCTCAAATATGACCTGAAACTGAAACATGCCCTGGCATAACATGTTGAACCATCACTGATTATGTAAGTGCAACCCTCTTAACAGGTACACTAAGCTTGTAAGTATGTGTGCGCATGACAGAAGAAGTATCACTAACTATTATTAATTTCTAGTATGATTATAGCTTTGAGATTTATTTAAATGATCTTTACTTTCAGTAACTAAAACATTCTGAACTGGACAGGAGTTTGTTGTTGCTCTAACAGCCTAAAGTGGGGGGGGGAACTGCGCCTTCGCTTATTCAAGGATCTGTGCCGAACGTTTGTGTGTTCCTGTAGAACATGTGAACTGGCGTGGGTGGAAGGGAATGTGGTCGCAGCCGCCCCAAATCAAAAACATCCAGAGTTTGTGTGTGTGTGTGTGTGTGTGTGTGTAAAGGGACTTAGGGACAAGGGTGAGAAGAAGCAAAAAAAATAAATAAAATAAATAAAGACTGAAAAAGAATTTGACTAAAGTGCACACGAGAGCAGGAAAGATAAAAAGGGAAGAGTTTGAAAGA
This sequence comes from Maccullochella peelii, assembly GCA_002120245.1. Lineage (NCBI taxonomy): Eukaryota > Metazoa > Chordata > Actinopteri > Centrarchiformes > Percichthyidae > Maccullochella > Maccullochella peelii. The sequence goes on from LKNJ01001626.1 coordinate 35,120, forward strand.
CACAGTCAATAAAAAACAGAGGGAGTCCGTGGAAGTAGCACGTAATGAGTCGGAAACAGCATGCCTGTGATGTCACGGGGGTATGTCGACGTCACGCTCTGCGTGTGTGCACGTACGTACTGGTGAGCGTCCGCTCCATGCCAGCTCAGTGGTTTAAATATAGCACTTGGGCAACAGTCCCAGCTGACATTAACAATGCTATAGCCACCGAGACCCATCTACACTACATTAGCGCTGTGCTAACGCTGTAACCAGAGAAGTGGTGAACAGAGGGAGGGAGGGAGGGAGGGAGGGAGGAGAGGAAGGGAGAGAGAGGGAAGGCCTCGGATTCATGAAAACTCAGCCGCCCACACTCCGGCCTCTGCTGCCAAGAGTTGAGCAGGACAACAGTGTGTGTGTGTGTGTGTGTGTGTGTGTGTGTGTGAGACATTCCTCGGCGAGGTGGATGCCAAGGAGCGAGCAGAACTGAAGACAGACTGTCCTGAGCTACTGTGTTTCAGCGGAGCCCCTCACTGTGCACCTCGGCCCTCGCAGCTGTAAACTTGTTAGCGATTAGGTAATCAGACGTGACTGGATGTTTTGTCCAAAAAGTACAGGTCACAGTTCTGTTTTTAAGTAACATCGTGGCCCCATTGCTTCAGAGACACAAGCCTGTAAGTGAAAGGTCACGGGTTTGAGCCCATGTGCTTCCATCAGGATCTCTTGAAGCTTACAAAAACACAGTAGCTGCTAATGAACTGTTCTGCTGTTTGTCTAGATAACTAGCCAAAAGTAGATGATGCCACATCATGTTTTTAGACTCCAAATTTTGTGCTGACATTGAACAATCATATAAATGAAAAAACAAGAAGAATACACACAAATCCAGAGCCAGAGGACGTCTTGTGTTCTGTGGTGCGACGCTGTCGTTGCCATCATTAATTCTCTCTCTACCAACATATGTAATGATCAAGCCCACACCTGGTCCCTGTAGGCTGTCAAATGTCATTGTGGGAAGATGAGTACGCACAGACTGATGATATCTAACGGTACAAGATCGATAGAATAAATAAATCCAGCTTTACGCGTTCTTTCCTTGTGTCCACAAAGCCACGAAGGCCTGCGTGACGCAAATTTTGCTATCTGCCCATGTCCGCAAGGGTCTACATGGACCTCTGTGCATACATTCGCATGCAGCACAAAGTTTATGACAATATACGGACTGTTCGCGCCGACTGCACAGGCATAAACGCGTTCGTTTACAGAGACACCTAATGTAGTAAAAACAGACGTGCACATGCATCTCTGCCCTGCTGTATATTTGGTCCTTAAGGTGCTATGTACCTTGAATATGTTAGATTCATAACCACTGACAGTGCCTGACACTTTATTCAGTTTTGCTGTACGCCCAATGAGGAGTTAATAAATATGTAAGAAATTACTAAATTAGTAAGGCTAATCAGTTAGGTGAGTGTGAATTTCGTGTTTTCCTGGAAGCCTCTGTTGATGAGTATAAGATGTGTGTGTGTGTGTGTGTGTGTAACAGACAGGCAGCTAACAACACACCTTCAATATCACCCAAGGAACTATAATTATCGGCTTTTACAATGAGCCTGTAAGTTGGACTTCATGCGTTTGCTCCTATATATCACCTGTCTAACTCATTACCATAACTGGCAGCATTTGGTGGACAACTAATCCAGTGCAAATACAGTATCAAGAGTGCAGAAGTTTTTAATATGTAAATGAATCATTGACTGTGCCAGTGTTAGTGCAATGTGATTCATCGCCGTTGGCAGAAAGCAGAAAGCAGAAAGGTGGCCTCTCATTATCAGACAATTACAAGTTTGGAAGTGCCCATCTTGTGAAAGTGAATATCAGCAAGATATTTGAGCTGCCGACTGTTCCGACCTCATTTCCTGGCTGTACTTTGGAATACCACATTCCCAGGTCCCCTATACCTGTAGATACTGCTTTGAATGTTTTGCAGTTAACTATTATACTCCTTGAATGATGCCAAAGAAATGGTGGGAAAGAGAGAACGGGCCCCTGGTGTCTTCTTTTCCTTTCTCACTAACAGTTATCCTATAAAACACAAACACACACTTTCCATAATTACAGGCTTGCCCCTGCCCCGACGTGGGTGTGTCTGAGAACCATTAGACCAAAGCACAGTGTACTGGGATGCACATGACAATACAATATGCTCAAGAAAATCACACCAAAACAGTGTATAACAATGAAATTAGGAGTCTATCATTTCCAATTTCTACCTCTAATCTGCCATAGCTGTATAACCAGTTTCTTGCCAATTTGTCAAACACTGTCTTGCTTCTTTTATCTCTTAGAAACACACTGATTTTCACACATTTCATCTATTTACTTTTTCTACGTTGTAGACGTTCTTTGAACTGACAATTACCGTACTGACGCTGCAAACCAACCAGTACAACAGCGCACACACACACTTCACAGCCATTATGAAGTACTACATCATGATATGAGCATATTTGCCACTGCACTCATCGCTTAGGTGAAACCTGCCTTCAAACACACCTTCTCAATACAATATACTTCCAAGAACAGGCTGTAAAATAACCCCTACACATTGAGCCCTTCTGGGTATTTGTGTACATGTGGTGTGTGTAGTAACACTAACAGCATACTTTGCCTTCCTAGAATGCCTGCTTCTGCAGTGACTACATACAGCCATCTAGCTGCAGCTCTGTTCTTCAGAGGAAAAAACAAACGGGAGAGGAACGGCAGACTCTTCTCTCATTTCCTTTTATCTCCTTTACAACGCATGCCTAAACAGTGACAAGAACTTGTAGCATAAAAAGGGGCTACTACTAACACCGAGCTCACTGTAAGCTAGCTATTGAATGCTATGCGTGTCGCAATCAGTGACTGGGAGAGGAGCAGAGGGATGCCGCTGTGTCTTTAAGCAGTAATCCCTCCATTCTCTGAGCATTTGTTGCCGGCCATCTAATGGGCAGTTCGGTTTAATGTCCACAAGGGCTGCTGGGAGGTCCTGCACTATTAAAATCACTGCTGCTCTCTGAAGCTGTAGCTGGTCAGGCCTGCGTGGCTCTTAAATAACGACCGAGGCTGTCTCGAAATTAAAGACGTTCTGATTTTGCATTTCAAAAGGGGAGGAACTGGGCTCATTGCAGCAACAAAAGGGGGTAACAATGTTGACATTCCCGACGTGTATCCTTTGGTCTTTTCTAAAGGAAAGTGGAGCTTGCCCACAGGAAACACGGTGTGAGCAGGGGACACTGCACAGTTAGCCAGGGTCTGTCTCCATCTCTGTCATGCAAGCAATGACAGCCAAACATCAGAACGTTTTCTTTGGGAATTACAAAATCCTCATAGGGCAGTCATATGAAACTCCACAATCCTCCATATGTTACCACTGCCCCCTACCAACAGGAAATCACTGTAGCATTCCTATTAAATCTACTGTGAGTTTATACTGACTCTATTGGACTTGCAGTACGTATATTTCCTAAAGCATCATTATTTTTACAAGGACATGCAGTTCTGTGGTTGTGCCTCCTTGTAAAAATGTGTCATGTGATCACTGTATTATTTTGGGTGAAGCCCCACAGTTAATTATGAATGCATCTCCAAAGGTTACTTGCAGTATAAAACATGTAACTAACTGTGGCAGGCCATCTGAAGTCATTTTCAAGTCTGACGATGTAGCTCTGTGAGCACCTTTAGTGAGGAGGTGGCTGTGTTTAGGTGTGTGTGGGGACTGGCTGTTGATTTTGAGGGTTACAAAAGGTCACAGAACAGGCTGAAGCATAAACTTCTACTGCTGAGAGCAATGTTGCAATGCTAATGCTGCCTGTCTTGCAGAACAATTTGCACCAAAAAAAAAGAAAAAAAAAGTACAAGAAAGGAGAAGTTGTTTTCATGCAACAAAAAAAGCAGCAATCTTCCAGAAGTTACTAAAAAGTTTTGGATCTTAACTTGACAATTAGCAGCGCCTTCCAAACTTTCAGGCTTCCTTTGAGCATAAAGCAGCATTGATCTTGCAAAAGACCAGATATCAGCTGTCAGGCTTGTCATTTCCAAGTCCTGCAGCATTCAAGCCCTAGCAGCCTGCTTTCTTCGACAAGGACTTTGGTTTCTTTGTAAACAAGAGCACTAGTTGGCACTCTGGTTTGAAAAAGTGAAGCGTGTGTTTCCAAAGCAATTGCCGGCGCTCAGTGAACGTGTTTTCAACAAGTTTTCACAGCGGTGAATAAGTAGTAGTAGTGCAGCTCGATGGGGCAACTCAAGATTTTTGGAGACAGAGAAATGGAGAGGAAATGAAAGAGAGAGGGTATGTTGAAGTGTGTGCTGTGTTTATGTGTGAGGGTGGTGGTGGTGGAGGGGGTGTCTCAGGGCAGTCTTGGCCGTGATTGAGAGTTCGTCCTTACCGCTATGAGCGTGTTATTCCTCTGTTCCGTGGAGGAAGCAGAGTCCGGGTCCGGCTGCTTGCTCTGCGGCTGCTTGCTGCTCCCGCCGGCCGACTTCTTGGCCCTCTGCTCCAGACTCCGCTGGTACAGGCTGACCGTCTCCCTCCGCTCTATCTCCAGCTGCTCGGCGTGGGCTTGCTGGTACCGGTTCTCGCAGTTTACGTGGTGTCTCCGGCAGCCCTCTATCCGCTGCCTCAGCCTCTCCACCACCGTGCTGTGCTTAGGTATACCCACCGCCCCGGCGGGCACCACGCTCCCGGCGGCCGGGTTCATGCTGTTGTTGATGCAGATACTGCCGTTGGGTCCGGCAGCGGGGGAGGCGAAGTCCCCCATCACTGGGCCGAGTGGCTGCTATTTTGGAAGAACTTTTCTCCCCGTTAAGCTCTCCGCCACCGCCGCCACCACCACCTCCTCCTCCTCCGGCCACCTCCACCTCCACCTCCTAGTGTCCTCTCCCTCTCTGTCCTCCCCGGTGAAGGGTCCCAAGCAGCCGGGCGGCGGACTGAAGGTACGACCGACAAAAAAACCCGATAAGGTTTAAAGGGCTGCGAGCCTCGCAGTCATATGTTTAACGGCTCGCGGGTGACCGTTTCTTCTCCCCTCCTCGGCACAGTTTCCAAACAAACCGCTCCCGACAGCACAAATAACACCTAGCCTGAGTGAGACCAGAGAAAGCCCCAACTGAATTCAACAATAAAGCCGCTGCTAACAACAACTCCGCTGGGGGAAAAAAACAAAACAATACCGTGAAGGTATGAACGTTAGCAGGCACTCTACGGTCATACACACACAAACCGTCCCGCAGAGGAGCAGCAGCGGCGGCGGCGGCAGCAACAGCCCACTTGCCGTTTCACGGCGTTGTCCTTTGAGAAAAAGTTTTGCTGCTTGAACCGAACGGGCTCCGGAGTTTCCCAGTGAACTTGCATCTCAAATGGTTTTTGGTTTGAAAGAAATCCCGGTGAAGATGTTAGTTGAGTTCGGTGAAAGAGCACAAGCGCCCTCGGTAGTCCGGTTGTGAGGCAACTAGAGTAGCCCAGACGGCGCAAAACGCGGATAAGGGAAGCAGTGGCGGAAGTCTGTAGTCACTGGCTGCCGCTTGCCACCATCACAATAATCAGGTCCGCTTCTCCTCCATGCCAGCGGAGTGATATCAGGACAGGAGTTGAGTAAAAACCAGCTAGAGGCTGTGAGGAGCCCGCTTATGGACACGCGGAAAACCCGGAGTGGAGTCCGGACTGTATCCCGGAGAGGACCGGCATGGTCCCACCGACGACTTGCGCTGTGTTTTATTATAGGTTACACATAGGGGCAAAAAAATCTGCTTGCCATTGGTGTAAATGGATCAACTAGCTTGCTAGCTAGCAAATAACTAGCTAATTCACTAATTGCTAGCTCAGTAGCACATTTTCACTGGAGTCTGACTTAGTATAAAGGGATGAACCTGATTTTTTGTTTTTGTTTTAAAAACAAAGAAATGTAACATAAAGATAGTGATTAAACAGAGATGCATAGGTAGTTCACATAAGCAAAAGGAAACCCAAAACAGGTCGGCAACAACAACAAATAAGATAAGCACAATCCCAATGGCAGAGAATATAGAAATAAGATTAGTACAAATGAAATAATGGGCATCATAACACATGGCCAGAGTGGTCCGGCCAGGAAATAGGGCAGTGATGTAGACAAGGATGAACTAGATTAAAATTTGTTCTGCACTATTGCATATATGAACTGATGATAGAGAAAACTTTTCATGAGCTCATTGTATAAAAGACAGCAAGCCTACGAAATTACACCATCATCTGCACCGTCCACCATAACACCGAAGCACAATAACCCAGTTTGATATGTTGAATGACAGTGTTTTAGTGGCAAGGTGGATTACAGCCAGTTTAACCTTAGAAACAAAATGGAGTTATTAATGAATTGCAGGATGCTATTACTATGATATTACCTTTATTAACAGGATACTATAATACTACTACACATCTTGGGTTTAGTAGTGAAGTGTCCTGAAGCACATTTTCAGACGTGCAACGTGTGTGAACAGTGACTGGTTCAAACCTGGGTGTGAAAGTGGTTACAGAAATCATACTAGCTGTCTATTCCACCACTATTTAGTGCAAAGGGTATTTTGACTAAGGGTGCCAGGCCTGCTCAGACTGCTAGCTCCCCATCTACTAAGACCTATACCCTAGATAAAGCCATCCCCCCTTCCTTACTTTTGCTGCTGCAGCAACACCAGTTATTATTACCCCCAAGGATAATATTTTCAAAATGCAAAAAAAAAAAAAGCTGTTAATGTTACAAAATTTAATTACAGTCCCTCATCCCGGCCACACACCACCAGGCTCCATTATTTAAGCTGTGCCTTTTTAATGTGAGATCACTTGCTAACAAAACTTTTATTCTAAATGATTTTATCACTTTCAGAGATCTTGATTTTATGTTTTTAACTGACACACGGTTGAAGCCAAATGATAACAGCCATATGAAAAGTTTAGCGTGCGTAGACCACGCGGCCGTGGCGGTGGACTTGCTGCTGTATATAAAAAGCGCTATAAAGCGCAGACCCTGTCCTCTGTGCTGTCATTTACCGTCCTCCCAAGCCCAATCCCTGTTTCTTGTCTGAATTCTCTGCTTTTCTATCCTCCATCATACTGAGCCACGACAGGATTGTCATTTCTGGTGGTTTTAACATACATTTTAATAATCTCACAAACAGTGACTCCTTGACACTGGAATTCAAAACACGAGGTCGTCACAGAGCCCACCCACCGTCTTGGCAATACACTTGATCTAGTGATGTCAAAAAGTCTATATGATGCTAATGTTTGCGTGATTGACTTCACGTTCTCTGATCACTTCTGTGTATTTTTCGATGCCTTTTTACCGGCACCTAACAAGCACAAAAGAAATTACTGTTCGCAAAAGGTCACTAGACACCAAAACTCAGCGTAAATTCTCTGAGCTGATTACTGCATCCAACCTATCTGATATAAACAGCTCAGTACCTGAAATGGTAGATTTTTATCAATAGCAACCTGAATAATATTATAAATATAGTTACACCACCATGGATGATAGAGTCTGCTCGTGAGCGAGAGAGATGTTGTCAAGCAGCGGAGAGAAAGGGGAGGAAAACTGGTCTAGAAGTCCATCTTAATATTTACAAGGAACAAATATCATCTTTAAACTTAGAAGAGCTCATTTCTCCAACATGATTGCAGAGAGTAAGAATGATCCTAGGACACTATTCACAACTATAAACCGGATCTTCAATCCTGACCTTGTCAATGACGTGCTGGACCAAACATCCTCCACTAGATGTGAGGAATTTGCAATATTTTTTAACAACAAAATGACCTCCATAAGAGCAGCAGCTATTGTCATAGATGATAACAACGTCAATCAACCGAGCTAAATTACCGCAAACATGTCGAAATTTGACACTATTTCCTATCAGGAACTATATAGGCTTGTGAATGAGAGTAAGTCTTCCACGTGCTGCCTTGACCCAGTCCCCACTACATTGACGTGTCACTTGAAACTGGATGTTTTCCAGAATCCTTTAAAAATGCGGCTATAAAATCTCTGTTGAAAAAACCAAACCTAGATACTGATGTCTTAAATAACTATGAGCCTATATCAAATGTCCCGTGTTTAAGTAAGATACTTGAATTTCCTGAACAAAAATAATCTTTTAGAAAAGTTTCAGTCAGGGTTCAGGGCAAATCACAGCACTGAGACAGCCCTCACCAAAGTTGTCAGCGATCTTAGAGTCAGCGCTGATGCCAACAAGGTCTCTGTTCTTGTTCTATCAGATATAAGTGCTGCCTTTGATACAGTTGATCCTTGAGAACAGGGTTGGCCTCTCTGGGACTGTTTTCAACTGGTTCCGCTCTTATATAACAGGGAGAAAGTGTCACTATGGGAGATCACGTGTCAAGGAAATATGAGTTACCTTTTGGTGTTCCTCAGGGAAGCTGCCTTGGTCCTCTGAGATCCTCAACTGCCGGTTTTTTAAATATAAACTCTCACACGAATAAGAAAATCGGCAGCTCAGCCTTTTGTAACTATGGAGCTCCCGACACAAGGCTGTAAGAGAGGAAAGCTCTGTGAACATTTTTAAACAACAGTTGAAAACTTTATTTATTCAGCATTGCTTTTAACTAATTGTCACTCTTCCCTTCTCTTGTTTTGTTTTATCTTGAAATATTTTATTGATCGTATGCCTTTCTTTATTTTCGTGCTATCTTTTAAATATTCCATTGTCCTTGGCACACCTGTTCTTGCGATTAGCTGCTTCTCGTACTTGTTACTCATTTGTTTGCTTGGTTTTATTGCGCAGTATTTGCACTATTTTATTTTGCATGTTTTATTCTCTTGTTCCTTCACTTCTATTATATACCCCTTTATGAAAGGTGCCATATAAATAAAGTTTATTCTTCTTCTTATTATTATTATTACAATTCTTAAATGGACTGAGAAGAGTGGCGCTTCATTGTTCATTGCCGATATCTACCGCCCAAATGTTATTAACCCTGCAGTAATGTTACTCAAATGCACCACAGAAACAGTGACATGCACTACTAAAACCACAAATCATCGTCTCAGGCCGAATATCCTGAGATCATTTCTAAGAATTTAGATGATTTAGATGATGATCCTCAGAATTGTGAAATAACTGTCTCAAAAAAGTTACAGGGAAGGATGTCAGAAGTATATGTGTGGAATGAAACACTTTTCTGTGGCTAAAACTATTCAAGCAGGAATTTCTAGTAATGACAGCAAATGTATTACTTGCTGATAGCCTTCCTGTGATGTGAGCTATTGGTTGGCCTGCTTATGTGATGCATTGTTTGGGTGTATTGCATGGTTCCGTGGTAATACGTCATCTGCTGAGTGTACAGTTTATAATACATAGTACTGAGGGCTTTAGCTTCCATGCAGCTCAAACTTCCTGTTTCCTAAAAAATACACAAGGTTTAACATTCTGTCTCTGAAGTTTTACAGTTTTGTAAATTTACACCTTTTCCATCAGAGAAAACCTACATGGAGTATAACTTTCATCTCAAGACAAAATTAAAATAAGAACAAAAATAGAAAAAAAAAGAAAAATTAATGATTTCATATGATGAAGCTCTAATGGCAAAACTACATGTGGACCTTATTTGGCTAATTATAGCTTAAAATATAATGGTGAACAAATAATGATTGTTTAAAATGTTGATGAAATCACAGAGGTGCGGAGGCAACAGGTGCTCACACTCCAGTTAAAAATCTGTTTAGACGAAGAATTGAGTTTTATTTTTGAAACATTTAAACAACAGACTGTAGACGCAAAATAGGGCAGAGTTACACAGTTTAGGGCATTTAGGTGATTGACAAAAGGTGCTGCAACAGTAGAATGAGTTTCAGTTCCATTTAAAGACCCCAATGATAAGGAGAAGTACCTAACCATTGTGCTTTAATAATAGCTGTTAAAGATACTTCTGCCACATGCAAGAAAAACGAAATAAAAGATAAGAAGATTTTTTTTTATTGTAAATGAATGCACTTGCTTGTTCTTTATGACAGCCATGTGATTCACATCTTACCATCAACTTCCAGGACCTTCCAGGAAAATATGACCGTCAGTGCAGTGAACACGTGGCTGATGATTGCTTGTAATATAAAGCATTCATGTTGTGAATCACAGGTACTTTCACACTGCAGGGTGGTGATAACCATACACGACACTCCTCTTCCCAATCATCAAGTCAACATCAAAGAAAGATCACTGCGTGCACGCGCACATGCACACAAATGGATTTAATGTTATCCTCACAATTGCATGTGGTTTAATTCGAGGTTGTGTTGCAGAAGAGGCCATTTTGCTCTCTCTCTCTCTCTCACTCTCAGTGTGTGTCTCTCTCCCGCTTTTATTTTTATCTGCCATGTCATGTGGGAGTTCTGAGTCCCATCCCCGACTGTTCCGGCCATATGTGCTCCCTTGTCTCCTTCTAACCATCCCACCAACACACACTCGTGTACTCACACACACACACAGTCATTCACCACCACACATGCTGTAGACCAACAGAGACACGCATACGCACACAATATGCACGGCAGTTAAAACATGCACAGCGTCCGTGTGTCTCTGCTTCCACCTCATTGGGTGTTATTCATTTCTGTTTCCTGTTTCAGTGTTAAAAGACTATTAACGAAGGGATTCTTGCATGAGCACCATTGCATGTCAAACATAAATACGTAATAATAAAATACCCCTGATGTACTGAGTGATGAAGATACACCATTGGTCGGTCAACGGTTTCCCCATTGGCTGTTACTCTTTCAAAATGAATAGGCGCCAGCGGTCCTCAATTACGTCCTCAGGAGGATTTTAAGCTTTGTTTAGACACCGTGGCGCGGGCCTCCGCAGATGCCACATTGGCTACAAGCGTGCACTGAGCCGTTTATGCTCAATGCGCTATCCCTCGCAGTACTCTCCGAAACCAGGGCGCATACGAAAAAAGAAGCAAGAAGTGAACAAGAAGTGTTGCCAGAAGTTGACACCACAGACCAAACATGGCTGCACGCTCCGCTATACAGCTCCTCAATGCCGAGGAAGAATTGTGATGAATTGTAAACTCATATATATTCATGGACCAATGTATTCTAATGAAACAAGGTTGAATATCCTGTAAACAGTTTGATTGTGCAGGCAAAATATTATTTACTCTAATGTAGATTTAAAAACAAAAATTCATGAATTACTTGACTTCTTAATTTAGGTGCAATGTTAACTGAACAGTAATCTGTTTGTTTTTTAAAATGTTCATATAAATGTCTAATTTAGGGATCTCTTTTACTTTAAATCATTCAGCATTTTTGGTGAAAGCTTTACATTTCTAGTTCCACAATGTTCTGGTTCTTTTTCCAGGGTGAAATCTTGTGGAGGCCACAGAGGGCACAGGAGCGTCAGCGGTTTGTTTGGTAAACAGACGATGAACTAGGAAGAAAAAAAGCTGTACAGAAAAGCAAACTTCATCGACTGAACATCCTTGAAAAAATGATTCATAGCACTGACGACTCTGTTTGATCACCAAGTAAATTGTGATCAGTCAGATGCAAAACCACATATCACCAAAATACTAAAACAGGGACCTCACATTTCTTTCTGATCGTGACATGACAATGGCACGGAAAGAATAATAGTAGCAGAAGCAAATTATTACTACACTGTTTCTGACTATTTCATCATCCCCCATCTGCCAGACCTGAAGCCATGAGGATTTTCTTGGAACATCTTGGCTTTCTCTTTGCTCTGTAGACGGAAAGGCTTTGGTTCACTTGTTGTTCTGGGTTGAGTTCTCCAGTGGCCCTGGGCGAAATATTGGCTCAACTATCTCTTGCTGGTGCTTCGTTTTACTTGCTTACGGTGCACTACACCTTAATGTAGTGCGATCCCTTGACTGAGACAGTATCTTAGAGATTTCAGCCAGTGACTGTATAACTGAAATTCTGATTCTTCCACCAATGATTCTTATGTTTGCGTCCATAACAAGAGATGGACATTTCCTCCAGACCCACATTAAGTCTATAAGCCTATGAAATGTCAAATAAATTGGTGTGGTAACCGTGCAAATAAGTTCTGACAACGTAAGTGAAAGTTTTAATTTCCGATGCCTTGTTATACAGCTCCCCTCTGTAGCAGCTGAAGCTAATGTTAGCTTCACAGCCCTGAGTCCTGGATGACCAGATTCAGATGATTCAAAGTTCCTCTGGGAATTTCCAACTATCCCGCCATTATCCGCCAGCCGTCAGTCATTCCGTTAGCTACAGCTGCTAGCATTAGCTAAATGATAAGGCGATTAGTTAGATCATTTATCCAGAGAAAAACTCATCACTCTGTTGTTTTTTTTACACTGTCCACTCTTTATCTTGTCAAACTTAAAATGATAAATTGATGCTTACTTCTCAATAAAATAACTTTTGGCTAAGTTTAAAATAGTCCCGACACCAGACAGCAGAGAACATAACCAGGCAACAGTTAGAGTTTTATTTCGTAGTGTGACCAACTTAGAGAATTAATGTTAATTAGCTGCAGCTGTGTACATTTGACAGTTACAGTTGCCAAACAATTATTTCACCTCTTACAGCTTGTTAAGACATTGTTAATATTGTGTGCTACATATTTTCAGTGTCTGAATTCTGAGTGTGAAATTTATGCCCCCAAAAATGATCACAATGGAATGAAAAACTACTTTCTGCTAACAATCCCACAATGTAATACTCCGCATTTTATAGATATGAAAATTACCATTGTGTGACTCTACAGCTGTCGGTGATTACACAAAATCACTTTGATTGATAAGTGTCTGAAATCTCAGTTTACTCCTCACTGTAGAGTAAAAACTACTGTGTGTAGAGTAAAATGCTGAGTGTGTATTATATAGGGAGAGTAAATAAGTGAACGAGTATTGTATATTATTAATATATATTTATATATGCTGTATATAAGTTATAATCTATATGATTACATAAGAATAAAGACTCTACAACCACACTAGTGGCTCTGTGAGGTTGTACTTGTGGTGCTTTGAGTTCAATGCCAATGTCAGCATGCTAACATGCTCACAGTGACAATGCTAACATGCTGATGTTAAGAAGGGAATGTTTACAATGTTCAATATCTTAGTTTAGCATGTTAGCATCCCAACATTTTCTTATTAGCACTAAACACAAAGCACAGCTGGTGCTGATGGGAATGCCATTAGTTTTGTATTAGTATTTGGTCATAAACCAAAGTACTGGACAAAGAGGGAGTCAGGAGTTCTCCAAAGTCAGTAGGATTCATCCTTGGGGGACCATGAATGTCTGTACCGAAATTCATGGCAATCCATCTAATAGCTGAGTTTAATCATTTCAGTCTGGAACAAACCGGTGGACCGACCAGCCGTCCAACAGACAAACATTGCTAGCACGGCTAAAAAATAACATTGCAGCTCTTAGGTATTTTAATTGGTTTACCATTTTTATTGCAAGCTTGTGCAGCATTATTCCGATGTCTTCATTTGATCAAATCAGCTTTAGGCAATTCCCTCATTAAAGAGATGCCATGGCTTAGCTTTTTGTTGCCAGCAAACATCATGTTTTCCAGAGAAGTTTAAAATTTCATTAACCAATAGGATTACCATCAACTCCCATAATGACAATCAGTGTGAGTCATGTTCCACTGGATTTGGACAATGACAGAAAATAACTCAGTGTTATAAATTATAAGACACCATTACATTGTCCTTCTTCGCTTTTTATTCAGTTCAGATTTAAGACAAAATGAAAAACATGTTTGGCAAATATTTGACTTTGGCCTGACTTATCACTGTAACTTCCTCTTCTGCTTCCCTGTGCGCCACAAACCATGACCACCACTTTGCGTCACATCGACCAGCTAGCTCTACAAGCACAGTGTGATAAGAGACTCAGCTGTGTGTCCATGGACGTGTGTGTGTGTGTGTGTGTGTGTGTGTGTGTGTGTGTAACTGGTGCTCTGGCGCTGCCGGTTTAGCGCTTCAGGAATGAAAGGAATGCTGTCTTATACACACGCCGCAAATGAACCACATTTTCAAGTGCTTTCTTTCACCTATTTTGACTCCATGTTCTCTGTTTCTTCTCCTTCTCTGCTACCATAATACTTACAGATTTTCTTATTTTTAATTTGTTTTAAACTGGTTAAATGGCTTTACTTTCCATCCATTTTTTTTTTTGGGTTGCCAGCACTGACATTGTGGGAGTGGGTGGTTGTGGATGTTTGTAGGATTTTGGAGCGGGGGAGTGTCCATCTGTGTTTTGACTCTAAAACAGCCATTGTTACGTTAAAATACGTGTTTTCCACCTTAGAAGAGCTCCAAGCTGAACTCTCTGTGACGCATTAGGATAGTGTATACGCTGTGTAAAGGTATAATAGTGCTGCAGATGGCTTTTAACACTTGCAGTTAGCCAGTCATTCCTATTAAAGAAGAGAGTTGTTTTTGAGAAGTTAAAGTGATTATTATAAAGAGATGTTAATAACTGTTTTCACTGGATCTGCCTCTGCGTTGTGCTCTTACACAAAAGCACAAAAGATCATTTGTTTGCTCTCGAACAAGGGAGACATATTCCTTTTCTTTTCTCACTGTCATGCCGGTTTGTCTGCTCACGACTTCAAGTGTGGGAGGAAAAGAATGAGTTTACACAAAAGGTACGGACACACACACACACACATAGAAACATTACTCGCCGTTGAGAGCTGAGAGCTGGAAGGAAGTATTGGGTGTTCAAGTCAACAGGCCAAACAACGATGTCTAGTGTATCTGTCTGACTGCGTGTTGCTCTCTTTGTTACATCATAAACCAATCAAACAGATTCAGACCAAACACAAACATCCACAAAGACAAAGAAAAATGTGCATAACCTCAATTTGAGGATTTCCTCCCACACTGATGCCACATATCTCCTCCTCCTCTTTTTTGTCCCCCATGTGGCCTTTTCTGTCTTCCTCTGCCCTCACCTCATCGACTTCCACAGCTTTTTGACATTCACAGTGCACTGTGTTCACCCTGTGATGACCCCCGACACACGCTCAGTGATACCCAGGGGGAGAATGGGGCTCTCCTACAGCTTCGGGCTCTTCCGGAGACTCCCCTCCCTGGAGTGGCAGAGAGACAGAGAGAGAGAGAGAGGACCCTGCCTACTCTGCCTGTCTCTCTCTCTCTCAGTGGAGAGGTTGCCGGGCTGTTGCACTAGACCGCCTGTCTCAAAATATTTAATGTACGCAGCACTGCCTCAGAGAGCGAGATAAAGAGAGAATCAGTGTGGTTGATATATCGATGAGCCACAGGGAGGGCAGAGGATTAGATTTGGAAGGAAGGAGGAGGGGTGAGAAATAGAGGAATAAGAGGAGGGAGGACAGAAGGATGTGAGAGACAACCTTGCTCAAGGGCACACTGATGCCCAGATTTATTTTCCCCATCCTGTTCCAGGATCACCACTCTAATACAGGCAGATTTTAAAATGCTGTAAACATCTAAACTGTTTTTCCACATTGTTTTCTAAAACCTGACTATCTTTTGGGGAACATGATCGTTTGTACCAAATTTCATGCCAATCTTGTTCAATAGTTAAGTCAAGTTATTTCACTTCAAACCAAAAATGTCAACCTCATGGTGACGCTAGAGGAAAAGTCAGGAAATAACCATCTAATATTTGTCGGGATATTTCAGTCTGGACAAAAGTAGTTGACCAACCGACCAAGATTACCATCCCTCGAACCATGCCGCTACCGTGGCTAAATACTCATTCAAAAGCAGAAGCTATTATGAGGCAAATCTAAGCAGTCTGAGAGACCCACATCTAGTTGGTAGACTTTATTCCAAAGTCTTTTTAATACGAAATTCTCTTTGCCGTGTTTCCTTGCTGAGCTGTTTGCTGAGATACCCCCTTGATTTGTCCAACAGACTGTTGATACCTCATGTTTTGGCTTGTTGCATCTGACGGATGGGTTTAATCAATACACAGGCCAAGTAATGGCTCGCATTTCACTCATGCTGTATGCCCGTAATCACAACCAGAAGTGTATTTCTACGCTTCTATAAGTCATTTTGTTCTATTTCTGTGCATAACTACAGTGATTGTGTACTGGCTCTGAGCGCTGCCAAAACACGGGTGACCTACACTCAATACTGTGCCTGAATGCATCATTGTGTTAGCTTCAGCTGAACTTCAGAATACATTTTTACCCAGAACAAGGACAAACATACTGCTGTATGATTGCAGTGACCAATATCTCTTTGGCATGTGGGTGATAAGGTAGATTTGGAAAAATCCAAACCTGCTGTAGTCTTTAAGCTCAGCTTGAATGTCCTCAGTATGAACATGTTAGCATTGTGACTTGTTTAAGTGTAACTTACAAGCGTAACAATTGTATTTTTATGGTGCTAAATTGGTTGTATAACATGAAAAAATGCACTTGGCAAGCTAGCTAACTATTGTGCTGAAATTACTTGACCTTTTGTAGCGTGTTGGGTCTGTGCTGACTGTGTTACTGACCTGTACATAAACTCTGTTCCTATCCATGTGCATATTTCTATGTTATTGTATTTGCTATGTCATTTGTGTTTGTGCAGGGTTGCCAGTTAATGAGAGACATGTCAAAGCGTGTTGGCTCTGAGGTGACTATCTACAGTAGACAATAACTGGCAGCTCAGAAATAGACAAGCTGCCAAACAACTCAACACACAGTAAAAGAGGTCACTCTCACAATTACTGTTTCACCTTTTTCAAAGAGATATGTTCTTTCCAGAGCAAATGAGGAAATTGGACTGCACCAGCAGGCCAAGATTTTCAAAAATGGATTTACATCACATGAAAAACACATTAGCCTACTCCGACATCAGCAGTTTTAGATGGGTGGAACTCACAAACATGAAATGGCCAAAACAGAGCTGATAAACATGTAATTGAACTCATAAATTAGCTCTAAAATCTTAGTCTCAATTTGATAATGAATGATTTGACAAACATATCGTATATCTGTAATATATATATATATATCTGTGGAATTTATAATTCACTTTTTGCACTGGAGTGAGCGCTTGAATATCACCAGTCGACTTTATGTGATAGTTTGTCTGGAATAAATCTGCTTATTTCTCTCTCTTTACCCTCAGTGACGATGTAGCTGTCGAAACTGAAGATGATGCACACAGTCCATCCTCCAGACTAGACTATTCTTTGTCTGCATTATATACCGTTCTGGCAAGCAAGCGGGTCTCATTTTAAATTTGATGTCTCACTTCTTGTTGCACATGGTCTCATGGGAAAGGGAGAGAAAGATTTTGAGGTGACAGAAAACTAAAAATCCCTCAGAAATCAATCAGTGCGAGTTTCACTTGTCAAACTTTTAAAAAACTGTGTTCCAATATGATGAGCCAATGCACATTAAATGGGCATATGTGTGTGTGTGTATGAGCACGTGCGCACTCTCTGCAGTGTGTCCATGGCCTGGCATTAGACGCTGATGTGCTGCAATAACTGCTGCTTTTCCTACAGGAATGCTATTGTCACCCACACACACACACATGTTACCACAGTGTTTACTCGCAGTGCACGGTGCCGCGCCCTCTCTGGCTGGGAAAAAAGAAGTGGTGGCCACACTTGGAGACGGGAATTATGTTGTTTTCTGCCTGATCAGCTGTTTCAGAGGAGTAAGAAGCAAAACGCAAAGGGTTTGAAAAACAGTTTAAAACCAGACTTCTACTGAAAAAGACTAGATTTTAGAAGTAAGAGACAAAGATATTTTCTTACTGTTACTGTTGGTTATTTTACAGTTAAAGAGATCATTTTCAGGTGGTGGGGGAAAAAAAGAAAAGAGGTATTAATGAAGAAAAAAACGAGTGTGAAAAAGGTAAGACACACAGAGAACGTGGGGGTGGACTGTTAATGGCAATGAAAAGGCAGAGAAAAATAATCTCCCCTGTAAACAATACAAACACACACACACATACGCACACCCACATGTGCGTGCTATGATCACAAAGGATGCTGGGTAATTATGCTAATGATGCCATAATGAGATGCATATGCCCTCTCTCATTAAGGAACGACATCTTCTTTCAAAATATGTTAATTTCTTAAGTACCATGCACACGCTGCTGCGACATACAAGGAGACACACACACGCACAATTGTGACTGACATCTCCTCCGCTTATAGTTGGTTAACCCTGTATACATACACATACACAAAAACACACACGGGCCTACACAAATGCTTAGAGCCACACACACACACACACACACACACACACACACAGATATAAACACGAGGCACTATTTGCATATGCATAGCAGACTGATACACTGATGGAAATAATGGGGATTACATGGCTGCCATAAACAATGCTGTGACATCGGATTTTATGGAAAACAAACACACACACACACGTGCGCATGTACATATACTGTACGAGACCAACACACACACACTCACGTGCACACACACAGAAGGGATAGGCCTTAAAAATGAAACGATAAAGTTGAATTGATGATAAAACTTTTAGTCATTCATGTCAGTATCACAAAAACAAGGATTAAGGACGCACACACACACTTAACACGGACACACACACACAACGATGCGACAGTCTGACTTCTAAATTTAGATCATAATATGTGTTCATGACTTCATGGGTGCGTTTATGAGTTCATGACACCATCGAGACATTCTGTGTCCACACAGGTCAGCTGGAGAAGCACAACCACAGGCTGATGTCAATAACTCGACCACACACACACACACACACACACAGACTGACTCAGAGTACTCACTGAAGATCCCTTAATGACTGTTATTTTGCACTTTCTTGCCATGTCATGGTGACGCGAGGCAAAGAGAACGATTAAATACGACTCTTTCGTCTGCGCAAAAACAGACAAACAAGGCGGCTTCGACTCTGCAGCACTGATGCCAAAATCAATTAATTTATCAAGCTTTTTTTACCCAATTTGGGTTTTTTTAAGACAACTTTTCACAGTGCTGTAGCTTACATTTAAGAGCACAGAACCAAACTAATTGGTGTTCACGGGGGACTGCAAAGGTCATCACAAAGAGATCTTTGAGCCATTGACTTGAAGTTTGAAAATTTGGTTTTTTTTGTGCTTCTCTCACAGCCCACATGCGCGCCACTGTCAGATAACCAAATTGGGTGGATGAGTGATGAAGCTGGAATCAAGATGTTGAAAATGGAATAAATTGCCAATTCCCTCTTCCTGCTAAAAACTTGAAGCAGCTATAATCAATATCATTATAAAAACAATGAATCAAATGACTATGTGAAGGGCTGCCTACAACACAGTTCCCCTCAGCTCTACAGAGCGTCTTTCAGCTCATTGTTTTGGTTTTTCAGCCTCAACTTTACCGTTTTGGTTCATTCTCACAGCTCTCGTCTCTCATCAGCACCTTTATACGGCCGCAACACGCAGCTGTCTTCAGCGAAAAGGCTTTAAAAACACACTGTACACTACCTGCAGCAGTCAGACAATCCAGAGTTGCATGTTTGATTTTTTTGTTGCCATTTTTACGTACATATAAATGTGGTCTGGTGTGGTTAGGAAATACATACCTCCAGGTGCAATTTGGGTGATACGATTTTCACACCTGCATTTTAATCTGTCTGGTTGTGATGATAGACTAACGCCTGTAAAGTCTCACATCAGGCTGTGATTGGTTGTCTTCGACCAGTAGCCACACAGCTCATCCACCGTTTCTGGTGTGACCAATCGCAGAGAGGCGAAGGAAATGTCAACCACTTCTTTTGGAGTGTGCATGTGTCTTTCCGTGCTGATTATAGGCGTGCATGTGCATTAGTTTGTGTGTCTCTCTGTCTTGGAGAACAGGATGCACATTGTCTAAAAGTCAAAATACTTTCAGATAGGTTTATAGACAGATCAGTATTGGTGCAGTCACGCCGCAGGAGGTAAACTGTTATTTGGTTGAAGTCGCTCTACACCACGCAGCTAATGGTGGTGGGTGGATTAAGCCCCGGGCCCCTGACTCACAGGGGGCCCTCAATGCGTCTGTTGTCTCTGTGCTGCACAAACCTTTGTACTTTCAAAATGCCACCTTTTCAAGTAATGAGATAAACAACCCTGTTTTTTAGCTCATCAAACATGCGTTATTAAGATAACCCTGGCTTCTGAGGGACTTCAGTGAGCCAAAGTGTTATTAAAAATAGGTTTGATCTAAAAGAGGTCCCTGCACATCCTCCCACCAAAGTAAATATATGAAAATAACCAAAGCCAGATTGAGGTTTAACATGAGAAATGCTGTGATTGATGTTGCAGTGGACAGAGGGGATGTTTTTCTCTTTGTCTGGTTGTGCTGTTGAGCTTTTAAGATTTACTTTACCGTTATACAGGCGTAAACACATCATGTGCTGTACTGTATGTGTCTCTCATGTACTTACAATAAAAACAAAATATATTTGCGCAACGTGTGCATATAGAAGTTGTTTATTCTTTCACATCGCCAGTTCTTTGACAAATAAACATCTTACACGTATGTACAGGAGGGGAGATCTTCTGTGGCTCTGAGGGGAACTTTCTAAAGTCTAAGAAAATAACCCAGATGATGTCACCAGTGTCAGACCCAGGTTATGAATTCAGACAAAAATGCTGGTTGTGTTGTGAATGAAAGCAGTAACATTGCAGGGACAAGCATGTAAAGGGTTACGTCCGTCTGACGAAAGACACCGTCACATGGAGCGAGCAAACCAATCACAAGACTCTGCTGAAAACGTATTTGAATCTGCGACTTGTTTATGGTTGCCTTGCCAATGCTGGCTAAACCTCTGCTGCAACACAGCGCAACGTCATCTGGCAATTGGTGCCGCATTGGCCAATCACATACAGTGGGGCAAAAAAGTATTTAGTCAGCCACCAATTGTGCAAGTTCTCCCACTTAAAAAGATGAGGGAGGCCTGTAATTTTCATCATAGGTACACTTCAACTATGAGAGACAGAATGGGGGGAAAGAATCCAGGAAATCACATTGTAGGATTTTTTATGAATTAATTGGTAAATTCCTCGGTAAAATAAGTATTTGGTCACCTGCAAACAAGCAAGATTTCTGGTTCTCACAGACCTGTAACTTCTTCTTTAAGAGGCTCCTCTATCCTCCACTCGTTACCTGTGTTAATGGCACCTGTTTGAACTCGTTATTAGTATAAAAGACACCTGTCCACAACCTCAAACAGTCAGACTCCAAACTCCACTATGGCCAAGACCAAAGAGCTGTCAAAGGACACCAGAAACAAAATTGTAGACCTGCACCAGGCTGGGAAGACTGAATCTGCAATAGGTAAGCAGCTTGGTGTGAAGAAATCAACTGTGGGAGCAATTATTAGAAAATGGAAGACATACAAGACCACTGATAATCTCCCTCGATCTGGGGCTCCACGCAAGATCTCACCCCGTGGGGTCAAAATGATCACGAGAACGGTGAGCAAAAATCCCAGAACCACACGGGGGGACCTAGTGAATGACCTGCAGAGAGCTGGCAGCAAAGTAACAAAGGCTACCATCAGTAACACACTACGCCGCCAGGGACTCAAATCCTGCAGTGCCGTCGTGTCCCCCTGCTTAAGCCAGTACATGTCCAGGCCCGTCTGAAGTTTGCTAGAGAGCATTTGGATGATCCAGAAGAGGATTGGGAGAATGTCAGATGAAACCAAAATAGAACTTTTTGGTAAAAACTCAACTTGTCGTGTTTGGAGGAGAAAGAATGCTGAGTTGCATCCAAAGAACACCATACCTACTGTGAAGCATGGGGGTGGAAACATCATGCTTTGGGGCTGTTTTTCTGCAAAGGGACCAGGACGACTGATCCGTGTAAAGGAAAGAATGAATGGGGCCATGTATCGTGAGATTTTGAGTGAAAACCTCCTTCCATCAGCAAGGGCATTGAAGATGAGACGTGGCTGGGTCTTTCAGCATGACAATGATCCCAAACACANATAAAAGACACCTGTCCACAACCTCAAACAGTCAGACTCCAAACTCCACTATGGCCAAGACCAAAGAGCTGTCAAAGGACACCAGAAACAAAATTGTAGACCTGCACCAGGCTGGGAAGACTGAATCTGCAATAGGTAAGCAGCTTGGTGTGAAGAAATCAACTGTGGGAGCAATTATTAGAAAATGGAAGACATACAAGACCACTGATAATCTCCCTCGATCTGGGGCTCCACGCAAGATCTCACCCCGTGGGGTCAAAATGATCACGAGAACGGTGAGCAAAAATCCCAGAACCACACGGGGGGACCTAGTGAATGACCTGCAGAGAGCTGGGACCAAAGTAACAAAGGCTACCATCAGTAACACACTACGCCGCCAGGGACTCACATCCTGCAGTGCCAGATGTGTCCCCCTGCTTAAGCCAGTACATGTCCAAGCCCGTCTGAAGTTTGCTAGAGAGCATTGGATGATCCAGAAGAGGATTGGGAGAATGTCAGATGAAACCAAAATAGAACTTTTTGGTAAAAACTCAACTTGTCGTGTTTGGAGGAGAAAGAATGCTGAGTTGCATCCAAAGAACACCATACCTACTGTACGTCAACATTGCTGCCATATAAGCTCAGGTCCTCTACCAGAGGCCTGGGAGCTTGAGGGTCCTGCGTAGTATCTTAGGCCCATCTTCCTGAGCTAGCTAACATCCAAAAATAAACATTTTATTCAACTCAACTTTTTAAATGTAAATGGCCTTTTGGACAAATTTCAATCTGGCTTCAGGCAACATCACAGCACTGAAAATGTCCACACTTCCAGCTGCCCTCAGATCCNTGACCTGCAGAGAGCTGGGACCAAAGTAACAAAGGCTACCATCAGTAACACACTACGCCGCCAGGGACTCAAATCCTGCAGTGCCAGACGTGTCCCCCTGCTTAAGCCAGTACATGTCCAGGCCCGTCTGAAGTTTGCTAGAGAGCATTTGGATGATCCAGAAGAGGATTGGGAGAATGTCATATGGTCAGATGAAACCAAAATAGAACTTTTTGGTAAAAACTCAACTTGTCGTGTTTGGAGGAGAAAGAATGCTGAGTTGCATCCAAAGAACACCATACCTACTGTGAAGCATGGGGGTGGAAACATCATGCTTTGGGGCTGTTTTTCTGCAAAGGGACCAGGACGACTGATCCGTGTAAAGGAAAGAATGAATGGGGCCATGTATCGTGAGATTTTGAGTGAAAACCTCCTTCCATCAGCAAGGGCATTGAAGATGAGACGTGGCTGGGTCTTTCAGCATGACAATGATCCCAAACACACCGCCCGGGCAACGAAGGAGTGGCTTCGTAAGAAGCATTTCAAGGTCCTGGAGTGGCCTAGCCAGTCTCCAGATCTCAACCCCATAGAAAATCTTTGGAGGGAGTTGAAAGTCCGTGTTGCCCAGCGACAGCCCCAAAACATCACTGCTCTAGAGGAGATCTGCATGGAGGAATGGGCCAAAATACCAGCAACAGTGTGTGAAAACCTTGTGAAGACTTACAGAAAACGTTTGACCTCTGTCATTGCCAACAAAGGGTATATAACAAAGTACTGAGATGAACTGTTGTTATTGACCAAATACGTATTTTCCACCATAATTTGCAAATAAATTCTTTAAGAATCCTACAATGTGATTTTCTGGATTTTTTTGTTTCTCATTTTGTCTCTCATAGTTGAGGTATACCTATGATAAAAATTGGAGACCTCTCTCATCTTTTANTTTTTTTTTCCTCGTTTTGTCTCTCATAGTTGAAGTGTACCTATGATGAAAATTGGAGACCTCCCTCATCTTTTTAAGTGGGAGAACTTGCACAATTGGTGGCTGACTAAATACTTTTTTGCCCCACTGTACATGCAAGCGCACATTTCTTATGGTGTTACGATGCGTAGCTTAGGGAGCAGGGAGAGGACCCGAATGCAGGCAAACAGGGAGGCGGCTCAAGCAGTTCAATGATTTATTTAGCTTACATGCAAGTGCAGGTTCAGGAGACAGAAGCATGGGGAAAACATCCAAAAACCAAGAACATGAAAACTAGACACATGGCGAGCAGTATGAACCAACAGAGAACAAAGGAAGGGGAAGTAGGGACGTGGCTGATGAGGGAATCAGGGGCAGGTGAGTAATGGGGAGCAGGTGTAGATAATCAAGGACTAGGAGAGACACTAGGGCAGGAACTGAAAGACAGGTTAGAATTTCAAAATAAAACAGGAAACACAGACAAGGACTAACGGGATGTAAGAGATGTATTTCTACTATTTACCTCACAATCACCATGTTGAAAGATAAAATAGTTGCCACCCTAATAACTTTCCAGAGTTGTAAAATCCTGTCTGAGTATTACAAACTTGTGTTTTGGCATCTGAGAAGCCTTTAAACTCATTCATCTGTTACTCAAACTGGACGTCCTGGATCATATTACATTGTCTGACCAGTACCTAAAACAACACGCCCCACCAACACAGACCCATGCGCTGTTTTAACGCAGGGCTGTCTGAATCCCAGCAAACAGTCAGGACATGCTGGCCTCTGTAGCATGCATTTTGACCGTTTTATTACATTTCATTTTATTTTATCTGTCCTTTGCAAGGCCTGCATGCACTGTCAGTGTGTTATTCTGGTAGAGCAGGTGAGGTTGATGACTGCTGCAATCCTCCTCTGCTGATGAATCAACAGCTCAGTCCTGTGGTTTCTGGAGAGTCAGAGAGAGCAGGCTACTACTCTACTCACTCAAGTATTCTTACAGGAGTGTGTGTGTGTGTGTGTGTGTGTGTGTGTGTGTGTGTGTGTGTGTGTG